>JAFMOB010000321.1:222639-230139 GCA_018985215.1 Larimichthys polyactis | reverse complement strand
CCAGATGTGTCTGATTGGCTGAACTGAGCTCGTCCTCTTTGGTCTGATTCAGACGCTCCGCCTCTCTCCGCAGCACTAGACCAATCAGATTACAGAGTTGTTTTATGTCATCTTACTTTGAAAATCACTTCCTGGTCATGATGTCACCTATGACATGTGAATGATGTTAGCACGGGCTAACTTTACCCTGGATGTCGTCTTGAAGGCTGCTTAAGTTCTCCAGCAGGAGAGCTCCCTGTGAGGTGGACACGCCCACTTTGTCCAGGTTGTTAGACAGACGTGCGACCTGGCCAATCAGGAGACAGGAAAAATATGAACTCTCACAATCCCCTGTAGCCTGCCTGTAGTGTTTATATAACAGACTGAACCCTGGGTACCTGCTGCATCAGAGCGCTGAGGTCAGAGGTCACATGATTCAGCTCGTCTTCCACTCTGGACAGGTGCAGAGCGGCCACGCCCACCTGTCAGAGGTCACAGAGGTCACTCAAACAGATGAAACAGGACAGGGCAACGTCACACATCATCAGGTCATCTGGTGCGTTTACCTGTATGCCGCTGGTCTGGTTCTCCAGCAACATGAGCTGACGGTACGGTGCCACGGCAACAGCGCTCAGGTTGACAGACAGGAAGTGGGCATGTATTTTGTCCAGGTCGTCCAACAGAATGCCGCTGCACTCGTCATCACAAGCTGGAGACCAAAACACACGTATGACGTCTGATAACACGCAACAAACACACATGATGTCTGATGTTGTGGTGTCATGGTTACTCACACACACACTGTTCTCCCTGCAGGATGTGCCTCTCGTCACAATGGTCACATGACCGGCCTTTGACCCCGGCCTTACAATCACACTGTCCACTCAGCGGGTCACAGAGCGGCTGCAGAGAGCCCCACCCACTGCAACTGCACCGCGAACACACCCCGCCGGGCGTTGACGGGTTACCATAGTAACCAATAGAACACCTGCAGGATGACATGCACGCTGTGATGTCACTTCCTTTAACACGTGCTCAAACATGTGAGCTCAGGCAAGAATTTCAAAATAAAAGTCATATTACATTATCACCCTATGATGTCATGACCCTCACCTCTCACAGTATCTCCCCTCGTACCCCGCCTGACAGGCGGTGCAGCGGAAATCACCATGCGCTCCCTCGGACACACACGTGGGGCTGAAACTACGCACACACCGTTTACGTCAACAAGCTGAGAGAAGACAACCAGTAAAGTATCATCAGAGTGCAGCTCACCTGTTGCCCCGCAGGGGGCAGGCACACAGCGAGCAGTTGCTAATGGAGCCACTGGCATTCCCATAATACCCCGTGGCACAAAGCTCACAGCTCCACCCACTGGTGTGATGCTGACAGTCCTGTAGGAAAAAATAGAAACATCACTCTACCCACCTCAACTGTCTGTGTCAGCACGCGTTAACGTGTGTCAGCGCGCGTTAACGTGTGTCAGCATGCGTTAACGTGTGTCAGCGCGCGTTAACGTGTGTCAGCATGCGTTAACATGTGTCAGCATGCGTTAACGTGTGTCAGCATGCGTTAACATGTGTCAGCATGCGTTAACGTGTGTCAGCATGCGTTAACGTGTGTCAGCGCGCGTTAACGTGTGTCAGCATGCGTTAACATGTGTCAGCATGCGTTAACGTGTGTCAGCATGCGTTAACATGTGTCAGCATGCGTTAACGTGTGTCAGCATGCGTTAACATGTGTCAGCATGCGTTAACGTGTGTCAGCATGCGTTAACATGTGTCAGCATGCGTTAACGTGTGTCAGCGCGCGTTAACGTGTGTCAGCGCGTGTCAGCACGCGTTAACGTGTGTCAGCACGCGTTAACGTGTGTCAGCACGTGTCAGCACGCGTTAACGTGTGTCAGCACGCGTTAACGTGTGTCAGCACGCGTTAACGTGTGTCAGCGTGTCACACGTGTCAGCACGCGTTAACGTGTGTCAGCACGCGTTAACGTGTGTCAGCGCGTGTCAGCACGCGTTAACGTGTGTCAGCACGCGTTAACGTGTGTCAGCATGCGTCAGCACTTTACCTGGCAGGCTCCAGTCTCTGCGTCGCAGCTCTCACTGTGGCTGCTGCAGCGGCATCGAACACACGGACGAACAAACAATGACTTCTTACTCTGAGACGACAACTCAGACACAGGCTGACGGAAGAAACCTGCTGCACAATCCTGTACACAGACAGAAAGAGAGAGAGACAGGTCAGATAGAGAGAGACAGGTCAGACAGAGAGACAGGTCAGAGAGAGAGAGACAGGTCAGAGAGAGAGACAGGTTCACAGGTTCGCTGGATGGCGCTCTGAGGCTCATCTACTGTGAACTACTGTGGATTCTGTGGTTGCCATGGTAACACATGAATACCTGACAGGACAGTCCGGTGTATCCAGGTGGGCAGATACAGGACTCAATCAGCCTGGCCACGCCCTCTCCAACCTCTGCGCTCTCATGTGACTCCGGCTCCACCTCCAACACCGTCTCCATGGTGATGTTGGAGATCCTGAACAAAGTCAGGAAATTACATCATTAACACTGACTGTGTGTGTGTGTGTGTGTGTGTGTGTGTACAGTATGCGTGTGTGTGTACAGTATGTGTGTGTGTGTGTGTGTGTGTGTGTGTGTACAGTATGTGTGTGTGTGTACAGTATGTGTGTGTGTGTGTGTGTGTGTGTGTGTACCTGCTCTGCTGCAGTCTTGTCCCGTAAGACGCCTTGATGATGACGTACTCGATGTTACTGAGGACGGACATGAAGTCAGCGCGACTCACCGACTTCTCCAACACCGAGTTAAAATACTTCCACGTGTGCTAGAACATCCAAAGACAGACAGACAGACAGACAGACAGACAGACAGACAGACAGATTCATTTTTAGCTAGTTGTATGCTATATTGTGGCAGATTTCCCACAAAGTTTCCGGCGGCATACCTCTGTCATCCTGATGTCATGCTGTGTCCTCATGCCGTTGCTAGGGGCAACCATGTCAGTGTATATGACCAGCTTCCTAAGAGTCCCGCCCCTCATCAGGACCTGAGGCTCCTGATTGGACAACCCAGAGCCGTCCTCAGCATAAAAGGTGACGATGTAAGACAGCAGGCCACCATACGACAGCAGCTACACAGTAAGTACACAGTAAGTACACAGTAAGTACACAGTAAGTACACAGTAAGTACACAGTAGCTGAAGGGTCACTCTTGTCAGTCAACGTGAAGGGATGAGGTAACAGTACCTGCGGGCCTTCAAAGTGGGGGGGCAGTCTCCAGTAGAGTGGCCCAGTCAGCCTGCTGCTGTTGAACTGTCGGGTGTCGAGCAGCATGTCACCGCCCTGCTGGTAAACTCCAGATACTTCACCCTGCAGGTTAGACTGACTGACCAATGACAGCAGAGCAGGAGTGCGAGCCAAACTGATCTACGAAGGGAGAGATCAGGATGAGACCATCAGAACCTCAGAACCTCAGACCATCAGACCATCAGACCATCAAACCATCAGAACATCAAACCATCAGAACATCAGAACATCAAACCATCAGAACATCAGAACATCAAACCATCAGAACATCAGACCATCAGACCATCAGACCATCAAACCATCAGAACATCAAACCATCAGAACCTCAGAACCTCAGACCATCAAACCATCAGAACATCAGAACATCAGAACATCAGAACATCAGAACATCAAACCATCAGAACATCAGAACCTCAGACCATCAAACCATCAGAACATCAGAACATCAGAACATCAGAACATCAGAACATCAGAACATCAAACCATCAGACCATCAAACCATCAGACCATCAAACCATCAGAACATCAGAACATCAGAACATCAGAACATCAGAACATCAGAACATCAAACCATCAGACCATCAAACCATCAGAACATCAAACCATCAGACCATCAGAACATCAAACCATCAGAACATCAGAACATCAGAACATCAGAACACAGACATCAGAACATCAAACCATCAGAACATCAGAACATCAGAACATCAGAACATCAAACCATCAGAACATCAGAACATCAAACCATCAAACCATCAGACCATCAGAACATCAGAACATCAGAACATCAAACCATCAGAACATCAGAACATCAAACCATCAGAACATCAAACCATCAGAACATCAGAACATCAGACCATCAGAACATCAGAACATCAAACCATCAGAACATCAAACCATCAGAACATCAGAACATCAAACCATCAGAACATCAGACCATCAGAACATCAGAACATCAGACCATCAGACCATCAAACCATCAGAACATCAGAACATCAGAACATCAAACCATCAGAACATCAGAACATCAGAACATCAAACCATCAGAACATCAAACCATCAGAACATCAAACCATCAGACCATCAAACCATCAGAACATCAAACCATCAGAACATCAAACCATCAGAACATCAAACCATCAGAACATCAAACCATCAGAACATCAGACCATCAGAACATCAAACCATCAGAACATCAAACCATCAGAACATCAGACCATCAGAACATCAAACCATCAGAACATCAGAACATCAAACCATCAGAACATGAAGATCATGAGAGGAAAGACACAAACAAGTGAAGATTTAGTCAGAGGAAGGGTTAGGACCAAGAAGACCACCAAGGACACCTGAAGCAGTCTGTGACATCACAGGAAGCTCCATGTGAGGTATGATGTGTACTTGTACTCCACAGGTACTCTCACAGTCCTGCCTGTTATATCTATGTATGCAGTTACGGTTGTGTACTTACAGGTACTTCTCACAGTCCTGCCTGTTATATCTAGTATGCAGTACGATGTGTACTCACAGGTACTCTCACAGTCCTGCCTGTTATATCTATGTATGCAGTAACAATGTGTACTCACAGGTACTCTCACAGTCCTGCCTGTTTATATCTATGTATGCAGTACGATGTGTACTTACAGGTACTCTCACAGTCCTGCCTGTTATATCTATGTATGCAGTACGATGTGTACTTACAGGTACTCTCACAGTCCTGCCTGTTATATCTATGTATGCAGTACGATGTGTACTCACAGGTACTCTCACAGTCCTGCCTGTTATATCTATGTATGCAGTACGATGTGTACTCACAGGTACTCTCACAGTCCTGCCTGTTATATCTATTATGCAGTACGATGTGTACTCACAGGTACTCTCACAGTCCTGCCTGTTATATCTATGTATGCAGTACGATGTGTACTCACAGGTACTCTCACAGTCCTGCCTGTTATATCTATGTATGCAGTACGATGTGTACTCACAGGTACTCTCACAGTCCTGCCTGTTATATCTATGTATGCAGTACGATGTGTACTCACAGGTACTCTCACAGTCCTGCCTGTTTATCTATGTATGCAGTACGATGTGTACTTACAGGTACTCTCACAGTCCTGCCTGTTATATCTATGTATGCAGTACGATGTGTACTCACAGGTACTCTCACAGTCCTGCCTGTTATATCTATGTATGCAGTACGATGTGTACTTACAGGTACTCTCACAGTCCTGCCTGTTATATCTATGTATGCAGTACGATGTGTACTTACAGGTACTCTCACAGTCCTGCCTGTTATATCTATGTATGCAGTACGATGTGTACTCACAGGTACTCTGTAGAGGCCTCCCTGCTCCTCACAGTCTCGGCTGAGTCCTGACAGAAACACTGCGAGCAGCCATCGGATTATCAGCTGACAGACCGAACCAACCAGAGACGCACTCCTCACAACGCTGACCGGAGACGCCCACCTGGAAATACATTTAAATATAAATATATATATACACACACACACACACACACACACACACACACACACACACACACACACAGGTATGGTACCTTGCACACACACACACACAGGTATGGTAACCCTTGCACACACACACACACACACACACACCACCACACACAGGTATGGTACCTTGCCACACACACACACCACACACACATACACACACACACACACACCACACACACACACACACACACACACACCACACACACACAGGTATGGTACCTTGCACACACACACACACACAGGTATGGTACCTTGCACACACACTCTCCAGTGTGTAGACAGTCACACACTCCCAGCGTTGTGTTACAGAATGTTTCATCTGCTCCCACCACGTCGCAGCCACACGCTGAGCATTCTGGGTAACCATAGTAACCAGGTGCACACTGGTCACATGACCTCCCAGAGAACCCCTCTCTGCAGCGACAATGCCCATTGGTCAGATCACACTGAGGGGCGGAGCTTCCTGCTGCACTGCAGCTGCATGGCTGAAGAGACACCAGAAAGTTAGGCTGCACACCTGTGTGTACCTGAGTGTACCTGTGTGTACCTGTGTGTACCTGTGTGTACCTGCAGTTACCTAAGTGTACCTGTGTGTACCTGAGTGTACCTGTGTGTACCTGGGTGTACCTGTGTGTACCTGGGTGTACCTGTGTTTACCTGTGTGTACCTGAGGTTAACTGAGTGTACCTCTGTTTACCTGTGTGTACCTGAGGTTAACTGAGTGTACCTCTGTTTACCTGTGTGTACCTGAGGTTAACTGAGTGTACCTCTGTTTACCTGGGTGTACCTGTGTGTACCTGCAGTTACCTAAGTGTACCTGTGTGTACCTGAGTGTATTCTTGTGTATTTGTGTGCATGTCCTTGCGTACCTTGCAGCCAGTCGTGGGGTCATGACCCCAGTAACCTGTCTCACACCTGTGGCAGGTGTCTCCCTCTGTGTGGCGGGGCAGATGCACTCTCCACTCTCAGGGTCACAGTTTCCTTTTGTGTGATCACAGGTGCATGCTGGGAAGACAACAGATTACAACCAATCAGAGTCAAGACCGGAAGCCAATCAGTGACACTTTACCTTCGCTATTTCATTACCTGTGCAGCCGTTGCATGGAAACCATAGTAACCATGGCTACAGTGGTCACACTTATGTCCAGCCACGCCCTCTGCAACACTGGCACCTCCCCTTGGCATCACATGACTCAGAGAGCGATCCTAATTGGCTGCAACCACAAGCCTGACAGCCATGCCCGTTCTGCAGCCCGAAAAAACCCTGACTAAAAAAAACAAAAAAATTAAATAAACCAAAATGAAACGAATAAAAAGTCAAATACAATTGAATAATCAGAAACACTGACAGTGCAGACTTATGTGTGTGTGTGTCCTACCTTGCAACGGTCGCAAGGTGCGCCCATCACGGTTCTGTCTGCCACAACATTCACCTGTTGTGACATCAACATGAACTAGAGAGGGAGCCGCTGACATCACACGCACTCTGAGAGAGAGAGAGACCCGCCCACTGTCAGTCAGAGTGTGAAGCCCACCCCTCACAGATGGCGTTAAAACTACAAGTCCCAAACTCAAAGAAAGAAACCAACATGAGATGATCAGGCAGCACAGATAACACAACAACAAGTGTCATCAATATATATGACATAAATTATATATCATCCATCCATCTATTATCT
>JAFMOB010000321.1:189494-216003 GCA_018985215.1 Larimichthys polyactis | reverse complement strand
AGCGATCATGTGATAAACATGTTAAACATGGACTGATGACCTTCAGCGATCATGTGATAAACATGTTAAACATGGACTGATGACCTCAGCGATCATGTGATAAACATGTTAAACTTGGCGGCCTGTTTGTATTCACAGCAGCTGTTTTTTAGTCGATTTCGACGCTGTTGGTTTGTGTTGTAAATAAACGTTCTGTTCAGTTTCATGAGCAGAGCTGCCGTGTTTTAAAGCACACGTTTGACTTCACTGCATGTCCTCGCCTTCATCACTACAGGAGCCCAAAGTGGACACTTTACACTTACATTTTATGCTTATGTGGAGGGGCTATGTGTATGTTTGTTATATGCATAAAAGGTGTATTAAAATGACTATGGTTTAAAATCAGCAGTTGCTAAAACCAAAAAAAGCACAGATCCTTGCGCAGAAACATTAAAGTTTATTCACAGAATAAAATCAGGTTAAAACAGGTGAAAGACTAAAAATGGTAAGACCGGGGGCTGGTGAAAGGGCGTTAAAATAAGGGAAGCTAAAAACTGAGGGGCAAGGAGGTCCAATGAAACAGTCTAGTCTTATCTACAGCGGCTGCAGCACTTACTCACTGTAGAAAGCGTTGATACTATCCGTGCAAAGGCCGCTGCACCGCACCGTCGTCTTCCTCAGGGCGCTGACCCTGAGCTATCAGGAGAGCAAGCCGGCAGTCACTGCATTTTTAGACACGTACATACAGCGGGTCACACTTGATCGGCACTAATGCAGAAGGGCAGAGTATCACTGCCCGCTTTTTCTTGGGGCTTTCTAACGATCAGTCCCTGGCTTCTCCGTCCAACGACAGCTCCAGCATGGTTGCTGCGATCATACACAATGTATGGCGACATAGTCAGATTAGAAAAGTCATTAAATAAACAAATAGATGGTGCAGTAAAATAAATTGAAACTCACCCCAGAGGTAGCTGGGGACAAGAATCAGGTGGAGTTGGAAAAAAACTATTTCATTTGTTTATTTAATGAATTTTCTAATCTGACTATGTATCTTAGAAAAAAAGATTATTATTTGATTTCTGAGTTTCCGAGGTGCACTTGAAAGCACCCTCAAACGCTTTACTGTACAAACCGATGTATTTGGGCACTAGATTGTTGCCGCAGTGGTCCCCGCTGTTCCTGCTTCTGCTTCCTGCCCTTTCCGCTCGATCCGTCTCCTCCTCCTGTTTCCTCTGGAAGCTTATTTAAAGTCCACCAATTTAACGCAGGCAATTAAGCAGTGAGAAGTCACATCTGTATGGGCTTTTCAGAATAAAAGCACAATACGGTCCCAGTGTACAATACATGTAATAAAACACAAATAAAAACTACACACTAAAATCAGAAATATTGTAAATTAAAAACACACTGGGAGCTAAAAAGACACTAAACTCTTACTTTACCCATGCAACACATACACTTTACATTTGATGCTTACAATTTACACTTGACTTACACTTCACCCTTTATACTTATACTTACACTTCACACTTACACTTTACACTTACACTTAACTTACACTTAACCCTTTATACTTACACTTCACACGTAAAATGGACTGTACTTATATACATGGTAAATGGACTGTACTTATATAAATGGTAAATGGACTGTACTTATATAGCGCCTTTCTAGTCTTCCGACCACTCAAAGCGCTCTACACTACATATCTCATTCACCCCATTCACACACATTCATACACTGATGGCATTGGCTACCATGCAAGGTGCCAACTGCTCATCAGTTTCTGGATCTAAGCATTCATACACATTCACACACCGATGGCACAGCCTTCGGGAGCAATTTGGGGTTCAGTGTCTTGCCCAAGGACACTTCGACATGCAGACCGCAGGAGCCGGGGATCGAACCGCCGATCATCTGATTGGTGGACGACCCGCTCTGCCTGTGAGCCACAGCTGCAAGTAAGTGTACACTACCCACACTTACACTTTACACTTACACTTTACACTTACACTTTACACTTACACTCAACTTACACTTCACCCTTTATACTTACACTTCACACGTACACTTTACACTTACACTTTACACTTACACTTTACACTTACACTCAACTTACACTTCACCCTTTATACTTACACTTCACACGTACACTTTACACTTACACTTTACACTTACACTTTACACTTACACTCAACTTACACTTCACCCTTTATACTTATACATCCCTTTCTACCTTTAAAAAACTTGTAAAAACCTTTCTGTTTTGAGAATGCTTCCCTGCCTAACAAAACTAACAACTACTCTGTGTCCTTTACACCTTTCTCAAGTTATGTCCTCCTCTGTAAGTCGCTTTGGATAAAAGCGTCTGCTAAATGCAATGTAATGTAATGTAATGTAATGTACTTACACTTAACCCTTTATACTTACACTTCACACGTACACTTTACACGTACACTTTACACTTACACTCAACTTACACTTCACCCTTTATACTTATACTTACACTTCACCCTTTATACTTACACTTCACACGTACACTTTACACGTACACTTTACACTTACACTCAACTTACACTTCACCCTTTATACTTACACTTCACACGTACACTTTACACGTACACTTTACACTTACACTCAACTTACACTTCACCCTTTATACTTATACTTACACTTCACCCTTTATACTTACACTTCACACTCACACTTCACACTTCACACTTTACACTTAAACTTAACTTACACTTAACCCTTTATACTTACACTTAACACTCACACTTAAACTTTAAACTTAACTTACACTTAACCCTTTATACTTACACTTAACACTCACACTTAAACTTTAAACTTAACTTACACTTAACCCTTTATACTTACACTTAACACTCACACTTAAACTTTAAACTTAACTTACACTTAACCCTTTATACTTACACTTCACACTTTACACTTAAACTTATCTTACACCTAACCCTTTATACTTACACTTCACACTTACACTTACACTTAACTTACACTTAACCCTTTATACTTACACTTCACACTTTACACTTAAACTTAACTTACACCTAACCCTTTATACTTACACTTAACACTCACACTTAAACTTTAAACTTAACTTACACTTAACCCTTTATACTTACACTTCACACTTAAACCTTACATTTACACTTTACGCTTGCAATGTACACTTAAACTTAACTTACACTTTAGACTCACACTTACACTTCACACTTCACACTTTACACTTAAACTTAACTTACACTTAACCCTTTATACTTACACTTAACACTCACACTTAAACTTTAAACTTAACTTACACTTAACCCTTTATACTTACACTTCACACTTTACACTTAAACTTATCTTACACCTAACCCTTTATACTTACACTTCACACTTACACTTACACTTAACTTACACTTAACCCTTTATACTTACACTTCACACTTTACACTTAAACTTAACTTACACCTAACCCTTTATACTTACACTTAACACTCACACTTAAACTTTAAACTTAACTTACACTTAACCCTTTATACTTACACTTCGCACTTAAACCTTACATTTACACTTTACGCTTGCAATGTACACTTAAACTTAACTTACACTTTAGACTCACACTTACACTTCACACTTCACACTTTACACTTAAACTTAACTTACACTTAACCCTTTATACTTACACTTAACACTCACACTTAAACTTTAACTTAACTTACACTTAACCCTTTATACTTACACTTCACACTTTACACTTAAACTTAACTTACACCTAACCCTTTATACTTACACTTCACACTTAGACTTTACACTTAAACTTAACTTACACTTAACCCTTTATACTTACACTTAACCCTTTATACTTACACTTAACCCTTTATACTTACACTTAACCCTTTATACTTACACTTCGCACTTAAACCTTACATTTACACTTTACGCTTGCAATGTACACTTAAACTTAACTTACACTTTAGACTCACACTTACACTTCACCCTTTATGCTTACACTTTACAATTATACTTTAAAATTACACTTTCTGGTTACATTTTACGTTTAAACTTAACTTACATTTTACACTTACACTTTACACTTACGCTTTACATTTTCAGCTTACATTTTACTTAACTGTTGTAACTCTGATGTAACTCTAAAGTATCTCTAACGTATTGTTTAGTTTTGTATTTTGAAATAAAATCAACAGTGAGACTGAATAACAGAACCCAGACACACACAGAAATACACACATTCACACACATACATACACACACACACACACACAGACACACAGGAACAATGGTTTGAGTTGAATGGGAGCAGACAGACAGTTAAAGGAGCAGACAGTTAAAGGAGCAGACAGACAGTTAAATAGGCAGACAGTTAAAGGAGCAGACAGACAGTTAAAGGAGCAGACAGACAGTTAAAGGAGCAGAGACTCCCCCATCACCACATCAGATGGTACAGTCCATCCCCACCCCCACCCCCCTCTTATTGAGCTGAATGAATGAGATAGAGTCACTGTGGCATGCAAACGAGAGGCTGCAACACATTCCTCTGTGCAACACAGACCACTGCTCTGAGCTCACTTTACCCCCAGTTAGCCCCAGTTTGGGTCCAGTTAGTCCCAGTTTGGGTCCAGTTAGTCCCAGTTTGGGTCCAGTTAGTCCCAGTTTGGGTCCTATTCAAAGATGAAGTTTCTGCTGCTGTTGATGCTGATGGAAGGAGCTGCTGCTCAGCAGAGAGGTGAGAAACATTCTACAAACTTCTACTTGAGTTCTGCTGAGTTCTGTTGAGTTCTTGTCAGACCCGAAGATCCAAATCTCCTCAGACTGAATCAAAGAACACAATGACTGCTGATTGTTTGATTTTCATGAATCGATATGTAAAAACAAAGTTCATGTTTTTGAGTTTTTAACTTCAGTCTGAGGAGCATGGATGATTTTCACTGTTTGTACAAACATTTGTATGATGATGAGAGCTCTGACAACACAAACCTATTCAATTAAAATAAATGTAGACTTTCTGATATCATCAGTTTACTGCAGTACAATCTGTGTTTACTGCAGTACAATCTGTGTTTACTGCAGTACAATCTACTTTACTGCAGTACAATCTGTGTTTACTGCAGTACAATCTACTTTACTGCAGTACAATATTGAGCGAAACATTAAAGCAGTTTACTAAATGCTAGTTACGTTAAGTGTGTGTGTGTGTGTGTGTGTGTTAGTGTGTGTGTGTGTGTGTGTGTGTGTGTGTGTGTTAGTGTGTGTGTGTGTGTGTGTGTGTGTGTGTGTGTTAGTGTGTGTGTGTGTGTGTGTGTGTGTGTGTGTGTGTGTGTGATAATTACTGTTAAGAATCACACTCCGCCCTCTTCCTGACCCCCCCCCATCCAACCCACACACACACACACATCTGCATGTGTTGGTGGGGGGAGGGGTCAGAGGTCAATCTGAACATGAATACACTGATTAACACATTCCACCACATACACACACACACACACACACACACACACACACACACACACACACACACACACACACACACACACACACACACTAAGTTAGACAGACAGACAGATAGCGACCACCCAGTTGATGTAATCACACCTCGACAGCTGATCACACACAACAGTAATTAACATCTGTTTGTGTGTGTTTGTGTGTGTGTGTGTGTGAGAGAGAGAGAGAGTAAGATAGAGCGTTTATTTAAATTAAAATTTTGGTTTGAAGCAGGTATAATGTTGAGTTTAGTCTAAAGAATGAAGATAAACTCAGTTTGAAGCAGGTCTAATGTTGAGTTTAGTCTAAAGAATAAAGATAAACTCAGGTTGAAGCAGGTCTAATGTTGAGTTTAGTCTAAAGAATAAAGATAAACTCAGTTTGAAGCAGGTCTAATGTTGAGTTTAGTCTAAAGAATAAAGATAAACTCAGTTTGAAGCAGGTCTAATGTTGAGTTTAGTCTAAGAATAAAGATAAACTCAGTTTGAAGCAGGTCTAATGTTGAGTTTAGTCTAAAGAATAAAGATAAACTCAGGTTGAAGCAGGTATAATGTTGAGTTTAGTCTAAAGAATAAAGATAAACTCAGGTTGAAGCAGGTCTAATGTTGAGTTTAGTCTAAAGAATAAAGATAAACTCAGGTTGAAGCAGGTATAATGTTGAGTTTAGTCTAAAGAATAAAGATAACTCAGGTTGAAGCAGGTCTAATGTTGAGTTTAGTCTAAAGAATAAAGATAAACTCAGGTTGAAGCAGGTCTAATGTTGAGTTTAGTCTAAAGAATAAAGATAAACTCAGGTTGAAGCAGGTATAATGTTGAGTTTAGTCTAAAGAATAAAGATAAACTCAGGTTGAAGCAGGTATAATGTTGAGTTTAGTCTAAAGAATAAAGATAAACTCAGTTTGAAGCAGGTCTAATGTTGAGTTTAGTCTAAAGAATAAAGATAAACTCAGGTTGAAGCAGGTCTAATGTTGAGTTTAGTCTAAAGAATAAAGATAAACTCAGTTTGAAACAGGTCTAATGTTGAGTTTAGTCTAAAGAATAAAGATAAACTCAGGTTGAAGCAGGTCTAATGTTGAGTTTAGTCTAAAGAATAAAGATAAACTCAGTTTGAAACAGGTCTAATGTTGAGTTTAGTCTAAAGAATAAAGATAAACTCAGGTTGAAGCAGGTCTAATGTTGAGTTTAGTCTAAAGAATAAAGATAAACTCAGTTTGAAGCAGGTATAATGTTGAGTTTAGTCTAAAGAATAAAGATAAACTCAGGTTGAAGCAGGTCTAATGTTGAGTTTAGTCTAAAGAATAAAGATAAACTCAGTTTGAAACAGGTCTAATGTTGAGTTTAGTCTAAAGAATGAAGATAAACTCAGTTTGAAACAGGTCTAATGTTGAGTTTAGTCTAAAGAATAAAGATAAACTCAGGTTGAAGCAGGTCTAATGTTGAGTTTAGTCTAAAGAATAAAGATAAACTCAGGTTGAAGCAGGTCTAATGTTGAGTTTAGTCTAAAGAATAAAGATAAACTCAGGTTGAAGCAGGTCTAATGTTGAGTTTAGTCTAAAGAATAAAGATAAACTCAGTTTGAAGCAGGTATAATGTTGAGTTTAGTCTAAAGAATAAAGATAAACTCAGGTTGAAGCAGTCTATTGAGTTAGTCTAAGAATAGATAACTCAGGTTGAAGCAGGTCTAATGTTGAGTTTAGTCTAAAGAATAAAGATAAACTCAGGTTGAAGCAGGTCTAATGTTGAGTTTAGTCTAAAGAATAAAGATAAACTCAGGTTGAAGCAGGTCTAATGTTGAGTTTAGTCTAAAGAATAAAGATAAACTCAGTTTGAAACAGGTCTAATGTTGAGTTTAGTCTAAAGAATGAAGATAAACTCAGTTTGAAACAGGTCTAATGTTGAGTTTAGTCTAAAGAATAAGATAAACTCAGGTTGAAGCAGGTCTAATGTTGAGTTTAGTCTAAAGAATAAAGATAAACTCAGGTTGAAGCAGGTCTAATGTTGAGTTTAGTCTAAAGAATAAAGATAAACTCAGGTTGAAGCAGGTCTAATGTTGAGTTTAGTCTAAAGAATAAAGATAAACTCAGTTTGAAGCAGGTATAATGTTGAGTTTAGTCTAAAGAATAAAGAAACTCAGTTTGAAGCAGGTCTAATGTTGAGTTTAGTCTAAAGAATAAAGATAAACTCAGGTTGAAGCAGGTCTAATGTTGAGTTTAGTCTAAAGAATAAAGATAAACTCAGGTTGAAGCAGGTCTAATGTTGAGTTTAGTCTAAAGAATAAAGATAAACTCAGGTTGAAGCAGGTCTAATGTTGAGTTTAGTCTAAAGAATAAAGATAAACTCAGGTTGAAGCAGATCTAATGTTGAGTTTAGTCTAAAGAATGAAGATAAACTCAGGTTGAAGCAGGTCTAATGTTGAGTTTAGTCTAAAGAATAAAGATAAACTCAGGTTGAAGCAGGTCTAATGTTGAGTTTAGTCTAAAGAATAAAGATAAACTCAGTTTGAAGCAGGTCTAATGTTGAGTTTAGTCTAAAGAATAAAGATAAACTCAGTTTGAAGCAGGTCTAATGTTGAGTTTAGTCTAAAGAATAAAGATAAACTCAGGTTGAAGCAGGTCTAATGTTGAGTTTAGTCTAAAGAATAAAGATAAACTCAGTTTGAAGCAGGTCTAATGTTGAGTTTAGTCTAAAGAATAAAGATAACTCAGTTTGAACGCAGGTCTAATGTTGAGTTTAGTCTAAAGAAATAAAGATAAACTCAGGTTGAGCAGGTCTAATGTTGAGTTTAGTCTAAAGAATGAAGATAAACTCAGTTTGAAGCAGGTCTAATGTTGAGTTTAGTCTAAAGAATAAAGATAAACTCAGTATTGAAACAGGTCTAATGTTGAGTTTTAGTCTAAAGAATAAGATAAACTCAGTTTGAGAGCAGGTCTAATGTTGAGTTTAGTCTAAAGATAAAGATAAACTCAGTTTGAAACAGGTCTAATGTGAGTTAGTCTAAAGAATAAAGATAACTCAGGTTGAAGCAGGTCTAATGTTGAGTTTAGTCTAAAGAATAAAGATAAACTCAGGTTGAAGCAGGTCTAATTTGATTTTAGTCTAAGAATAAAGATAAACTCAGGGTGAAGCAGGTCTAATGTTGAGTTTAGTCTAAAGAATAAAGATAAACTCAGGTTGAAGCAGGTGTACAGTTTAATGTGTTTTCAGTAGTGAACTTCTTGTTATCACTTGGTCACACAGTATCACATGACACAGCCTCAGGACGTGAACTGTCAGCATGAGGTTTTAGACGCTGATTCACCTGAGCGTTTACCTGCAGGAACATATGAACTGTCTGAGGCACAGCTGACTGTCTGATTAGAGAACAAAGAACACACAGTTCATTCATGTATTCACGGTCTCTGGTTAGTAAGCATTGTGTAAGCTGTGTGTTTCAGGATGCCAACACTTAGCTGTGTGTTTCAGGTCTGTTCCCGGCCATCTTGAATTTGGCGAGTAATTCGGTGATCAGCAGTAATGCAACCTGTGGAGACCCTGAACCTGAAGTTTACTGTAAACTGGTCGAACATGTTCCAGGACGACGGATCAAGAACCCACACTGCCCGAAATGTGACGCCAACTCCGTCCTGTCCAAAGGTACAGAACCAGAACCACAGTAATTTTTGACCTCATACAATGTCTGACTTCCTGTCTGTGGTACCATTTATCAGTGTACAGAGTACTGCATGACAGTACTTGCAGTACTTCACAGCAGTAAGTAGTAGTAGTACTCGCAGTACTAATAGTAACTGTGTGTTATTCAGAACGTCATCCGATCACAAACGCCATTGATGGGACGAATCAGTGGTGGCAAAGTCCGAGTATCAAGAACGGACGACAGTTTCATTGGATTACCATCACACTGGACCTTAAACAGGTAACACACACACACACACACACACCTCCAGGTGTTACAGTAACACACCTGTTGATGCTCATTAAACATTTTGCCTCGGCGCGCCTGAGTAACCAGGTGACCACAGTACAGTCACACATGTCTAAGTACTTCTGTCTCTTCAGATTTTTCAGGTTGCCTACATCATCATCAAAGCAGCCAATTCTCCTCGTCCAGGTGAGACCTACCTGTTTGTCTGTATCAAATCAAACTTTATTTGTACAGCCCAAATTCACAAAACACATTTAGCCTCTGAGGCTTTACAATCTGTACAGGGAGTCACACCCTCTGTCCTTAGACCCTCGGTTCCAGTGAGGAAAAACTTTCCCACAAAAAACCTTTAACAGGGAAAAAAGGTGGAAGAAACCTCAGGAAGAGCCACAGAGGAGGGATCCCTCTCCCAGGACGGACAGACGTGCAATGGATGTCACGTGTACAGAACAAATCAACACAAACATATTGTACAATTACAATGACTGGTCAATGGTGTCAAATGCAGCACTAAGATCTAACAGGACAAGTACAGAGATGAGTCCTTTGTCTGATGCCATTAGGAGGTCATTTGTAACTTTGACTAATGCGGTCTCTGTGCTATGATGCACTCTAAATCCTGACTGGAAATCCTCAAATAGACTATTGTTATGGAGAAAGTCACACAGCTGATTAGCTACAGCTTTCTCAAGTATCTTAGACAGAAAGGGAAGGTTTGATATCGGTCTGTAGTTGGCTAAGACCTCTGGGTCTAGAGTGGGCTTTTTAAGAAGAGGTTTAATTACAGCTACCTTAAAGGACTGTGGTACATATCCTGATAATAAAGACAGATTAATCATATCCAATAACGAATGACTAACTAGAGGTAAAACATCCTTGAGCAGCCTGTTTGGGATGGAGTCTAAGAGACAGGTTGACGGCTTAGCTGCAGAAATGATTAAAGTTATTTGATGAAGGTCGATGGGAGAAAAACTGTCTAAATACATAACAGGTTTTACAGCTGTTTCCAAACTTGCTGTATCAGAATGCAGATCAATGCCTGTTGAGGGCAAGAGGTGATGGATTTTGTCTCTAATGGTTATAATCTTATCATTAAAGAAGCTCATGAAGTCATTGCTACTTAGACCTAAAGGAATAGATGGTTCAGTAGAGCTATGATTCTCTGTTAGCCTGGCTACAGTGCTGAAGAGAAACCTGGGGTTGTTCTTATTCTCCTCTATTAAAGAAGAGTAATAGGCTGCTCTGGCATTACGGAGAGCCTTCCTGTATGTTTTGAGATTATCTTGTCAGACTAGATGAGATTCTTCCAGTTTAGTGGCACGCCATTTGCGTTCAGATTTACGTGCCTCTTGCTTTAATTTACGAGTCTGCTGGCTATACCATGGTGCTAGCCTTCTTTGTTTAATTATCTTCTTTTTCAGAGGTGCAATAGAGTCTAGAGTTGTCCGTAATGAGCCTGTAATACTATCAACAAGATGATCTATTTGTGAGTGGCTAAAGGAAGCAGACAAGTCCTCTGTTACAGTTAGACATGGCATTGAATTCAATGCTGAAGGAATCACTTCCTTAAATTTGGCTACAGCACTATCAGATAAACATCTGCTGTAGAAGCTTCTACACAAAGGCTTATAGTCCAGTAATATGAACTCAAAGGTTATTAAAAAATGGTCAGACAGAAGAGGATTCTGTGGGAAGACTTTTACACACGTTTACATACACACATACGTTTTGGCGTATTCACACAATGATGAAACAATCATTTTAGTGACCGCCGACGTGAATAACAATCTTACTGTATTTACGTTTATCTTTAGCCAGCAGTTTAAAAAAAGACGATGTCTGTCTGTCTGACCTGTCTGTCTAATCTGTCTGTCTGTCTGTCTGTCTGTCTGTCAGGTAACTGGATCTTAGAGCGCTCTCTGGACGGCGTGACCTTTGACCCCTGGCAGTTTTATGCCATCAGTGACAGCGAGTGTTTGTCTCGTTACAACGTGACGCCGCGACTCGGACCGCCGACCTACAAGAGAGACACGGAGGTCATCTGTACGTCGTACTACTCCAGACTGAATCCTCTGGAACATGGAGAGGTGAGACAGGCTGTCTGTCTGTCTGTCTGTCTGTGTGTCTGTGTTGTGGTCGGATGGTTCGTCCGTTGGGACTTCATCAAATACAGAGAGACCTGAACAAGAAGTCAGCTGTTCCTCCAGCTTGTTCGCCACGCCTAGCCCATTGCCATTTACGCCCGGCCTGATGCCGTCTGCACCCGGTTGACACCCACCCATCCCAGAGCCAACACGCCTGGCTCTCTTCGTGGTGGAGGTCGGGCGGTGCAAAAAGTGACGTATGGCATTCAGGTGAAGGGGCTCGCAGACTCTCCCGTCCTCCATGACTGTCATCCACCAGGTCCAACAAACTGCCAATCAGCCGTCACCATCAAATCCTCTGACTCCACCTCCAACCACCTGTAGGCTGTCTGTCTGTAGGTCTGCTGACCTGTCTCACTCTCCACCTGTCTCTCTCCCCGTCTCTCTCTCTCAGATCCACACATCTCTCATTAATGGCCGCCCTGGAGCCGATGATTTGACCTCTGACCTCTTGAACTTCACGTCGGCTCGTTACATCAGGCTGAGGCTGCAGCGAATCAGGACGCTGAACGCCGACCTGATGACGCTGAGTGCCCGCGACCCACGAGAAATTGACCCCATTGTGACCCGGAGGGTGAGACAGTCGGTCAGAAAGACAGGTGATGTTGTTTGTGTGGCCACATGATCAGGTGTAACCCTCTGAATGTTTCACAGTATTATTACTCCGTCAAAGACATCTCTGTGGGCGGGATGTGCATCTGCTATGGCCACGCCCAGAGCTGCCCACTGGACCCTGTTACCAAGGTAACAGCATACACCTGTACACCTTTACCCCTGTACACCTGTACATCTTACTCTGTGAACCTTTACACCTGTACACCTGTACCCCTGTACACCTGTACACCTGTACATCTTACACCTGTACATCTTACACCTGTGCGCCTTTATATCTATATACCTGTTTAAAATGTTTCCATTAACCTGTGTGTGTGTGTGTGTGTGTGTGTGTGTTTGTGTTTGTGTGTGTGAGAACAGAAGCTGCAGTGTGTGTGTGAACACAACACCTGTGGAGAGAGCTGTAACGAGTGTTGCCCCGGTTACCACCAGCAGCTATGGCAACCAGGAACTATCTCTGAGGGCAACACCTGTGAAAGTAATAATCAGGGTGGACTGTGACCTGTCTGCCTCTCACCTGTCTGACTGTCACCTGTCTGCCTCTCACCTGTCTGACTGTCACCTGTCTGCCTCTCACCTGTCTGACTGTCACCTGTCTGCCTCTCAACTATCTGACTCTCACCTGTCTGCCTCTCAACTATCTGACTCTCACCTGTCTGACTGTCACCTGTCTGCCTCTCACCTGTCTGACTGTCACCTGTCTGACTGTCACCTGTCTGCCTCTCACCTGTCTGACTGTCACCTGTCTGCCTCTCATCTATCTGACTCTCACCTGTCTGCCTCTCACCTGTCTGACTCTCACCTATCTGCCTCTCACCTGTCTGTCTTTCAACTATCTGACTCTCACCTGTCTGCCTCTCATCTATCTGCCTCTCACCTGTCTGACTCTCACCTGTCTGCCTCTCACCTGTCTGCCTCTCACCTGTCTGCCTCTCAACTATCTGACTCTCAACTATCTGACTCTCACCTGTCTGCCTCTCACCTGTCTGCCTCTCATCTATCTGCCTCTCACCTGTCTGCCTCTCATCTATCTGCCTCTCACCTGTCTGACTCTCACCTGTCTGCCTCTCACCTGTCTGTCTTTCAGAGTGTAATTGTCACAACAAAGCCGTTGACTGTTTCTACAATCAAACCGTCTCTGAACTCTTTTTGAGTTTAAACACTCGCGGCGTTCGTCAGGGGGGCGGAGTCTGTATCGACTGTCAACAGAACACTGCCGGCATCAACTGTGAGACCTGCAGACCCGGATACTACAGACCTGCTGAGGTACTGACACATACTGCACAGAATACTACAGACCTGCTGAGGTACTGACACATACTGCACAGAATACTACAGACCTGCTGAAGTACTGACACATACTGCACAGAACACTACAGACCTGCTGAGGTACTGACACATACTGCACAGAATACTACAGACCTGCTGAGGTACTGACACATACTGCACAGAATACTACAGACCTGCTGAGGTACTGACACATACTGCACAGAATACTACAGACCTGCTGAGGTACTGACACATACTGCACAGAATACTACAGACCTGCTGAGGTACTGACACATACTGCACAGAATACTACAGACCTGCTGAGGTACTGACACGTACTGCACAGAATACTACAGACCTGCTGAGGTACTGACACGTACTGCACAGGATACTACAGACCTGCTGAGGTACTGACACGTACTGCACAGAATACTACAGACCTGCTGAGGTACTGACACGTACTGCACAGAATACTACAGACCTGCTGAGGTACTGACACGTACTGCACAGAATACTACAGACCTGCTGAGGTACTGACACGTACTGCACAGAATACTACAGACCTGCTGAGGTACTGACACGTACTGCACAGAATACTACAGACCTGCTGAGGTACTGACACGTACTGCACAGAATACTACAGACCTACTGAGGTACTGACACGTACTGCACAGGATACCACAGACCTGCTGAGGTACTGACACGTACTGCACAGAATACTACAGACCTGCTGAGGTACTGACACGTACTGCACAGAATACTACAGACCTGCTGAGTCTGAGTACTGTAGAAGTAAATAGAGTATAAGTACTTTGTCTGTGTCTGTAGGTGTCTCCATATTCAGACTCTCCATGTGCTGAATGTAACTGTGACCTGAGAGGATCAGAGTCCGCAGTCTGCAGCACAGACGACTCACAGACAGGTGATTAATATTCATGGTGTCATTAATATGCTCAATATAATTTGTGGCATTCATTTTCATGATGACATTGCTCTTGCATGTTTCCTGTGTTACCTGTGTGTTTCCTGTGTACAGGTGTGTCTGCAGGTCAGTGTGTGTGTAAACAGGGTTTTACAGGTCAACAGTGTGACCGCTGTGCGTTTGGATACAGAGATTTTCCTCACTGTGTTCGATGTGATTGTTACCTGTCCGGCAGCATCAACACAGACCCCTGCAGCCCCTGCATCTGCAAGGTAAACACAGTGATATCATACTGTACTGGACCAGGGTCACCTGACCAAAATCACAGAATCAGCAGTGTGTATGCACAGTTTTTCTGAAATCCTCTCTCTGGTGTCTCACCTGTTCTCTGACGTCTCACCTTTTCTCTGATGTCTCACCTGTTCTCGGACGTCTCGCCTTTTCTCTGACGTCTCGCCTTTTCTCTGACGTCTCACCTTTTCTCTGACGTATCACCTGTTCTCTGACGTATCACCTTTTCTCTGACGTCTCGCCTGTTCTCGGACTCTCACCTGTTCTCCGACGTCTCGCCTGTTCTCTGACTCTCATCTTTTCTCTGATGTCTCACCTGTTCTCTGACGTCTCGCCTGTTCTCTGACGTCTCGCCTGTTCTCTGACCTCTCACCTGTTCTCTTCTCTTCAGGTGAACGTGATGGGAGCTCACTGTGATCTGTGTAAACCAGGTTTCTACAACCTACAGGAGAATAACCCACTCGGTTGCACTGACTGTTTCTGCTTTGGTGTGTCTGACGTCTGCGAGAGCGCCGCCTGGTCCACAGTTCAGGTAACACACAGTAACACACACCTGTCCTCAGGTAACATGCACTTGTACAATTTTATTTCTGTATATAAACTTGTTGAGTTTTGTTTTCAGGTACTTCATGTGGATGCTTGGCTCCACCCCTCTCAGCCCACCCACGGCCCCTCCGTTGTCAGTGGCAACGACCTGCCCACCCCTGGCAACACATCTTCTGGCCACACCCACCAACAAGTCCTGACATGGGCAGCGCCTGACAGTTTCCTTGGAAACAAGGTAGGCTACCAATTCCATATATGGTCATCAGTCCATCTCCTACCTGTCTGTCTGACTGACTGTCTGTCTCTAGCTGTCGTCTTACGGAGGTTTCCTGAACTACTCAGTGGTTTACGACATCCCATTGGACAATGAGGACCATTCTCTCCCTGCCCACTCAGACATCATCATTGAGGTGAAAATGTTAATTCATTTATGTGAATTAATTATAATATATTAACATTATATTTTCTAATTAGTGTGTAGTAAGTTCTGTTTCAATTTCTAAAAACTACAATCAGTCTTAAGGACTGCAACACCCAGACTCCGCTGACTCTCTCTCTCGTCTCCAGGGAAACGGCCGGGCTCTTCGTCTCTCACCTCCTCTCCTCCTCTTCCTCTCTCCGTTGGCTGAGCGCTCGGTTGCCATGGCGATGGCCTGGCAGCAATTCCTGGATGTTCAGACGGGCCTTCACATTACCCGCGATGACCTTCTGTCAGTCCTCGCTGATGTGATATCACTGAAGGTCCGAGTTCACCTGAACACCTCTGCTGACGGGCCAATTCGGTGAGGACAAAGTAATCAGATTACATCGAATGAAATTCTTTAGGAACCTGTCACTTTAGGTCGTAGTGAGTCACTGCCTCGAGTGAAGGAGTTCAGGTACCTCAGGGCCCGGTTCACCAGTGAGGGTCCAGTGCTGTCAGTAGTAATGTGGACTACTAGTGGTCCAGGTGCTGATCCTGAAGGTGAGCTGTGGTCAGGTGTGTGCGTAGATCCAAACAGCTAAACCGACTCACCTGTTCACCTGATCTCAGTCTAAAGTCCAGTTCAAAGATTCCTGATGACATGAAACCGTTTCAGAACCAGCGAGCTCACCTCGACTAAACCCGACCTGTCTGCCTGTACCTGTCTGTCTGACTGTCTGTCTTTCAGCCTCAGGTCAGTTTCTCTGGACTTTGCTGACTCTAGCTCAGTTTCTGGCGTTCAGGCAGTTGCCGTGGAGACATGTGAATGTCCATGGGGTTACAGTGGAACTTCCTGTGAGGTCAGCAGTTCACTTCATTGAACTTTATCAAGTTACTGGTAGTACTGGTAGTACTGGTAGTGCTGTGGTACTGTAGTACTGTTTTGAGAATAGCATCAACCTGTGTGTAACCTCTGTGTATTCTTGTGTATTTGTGTGTGTTTGCGTACTTAAGGCGTGTCTCCCAGGCTTCTACAGGGTGGGCGGAGTTTTGTTTGGAGGAAACTGTATGCAGTGTGAATGTAACGACCATGCCATGGAGTGCGACATCAATGGAGTTTGTCTGGTGAGTTTAAACAACCTCAAAAAGGGGTACAGGGTCAACATCAGGTACAACATCAGGTACAACGACAGGTGCAACATCAGGTACAACGACAGGTGCAACGACAGGTACAACGACAGGTGCAACATCAGGTACAACGACAGGTGCAACATCAGGTACAACGACAGGTGCAACATCAGGTACAACGACAGGTGAAACATCAGGTACAACGACAGGTGCAACGACAGGTACAACGACAGGTGCAACATCAGGTACAACGACAGGTGCAACATCAGGTACAACGACAGGTGCAACGACAGGTACAACGACAGGTGCAACATCAGGTACAACGACAGGTGAAACATCAGGTACAACGACAGGTGCAACGACAGGTACAACGACAGGTGCAACGACAGGTACAACGACAGGTGCAACGACAGGTGCAACGACAGGTGCAACATCAGGTACAACGACAGGTGCAACATCAGGTACAACATCAGGTACAACGACAGGTGCAACATCAGGTGCAACATCAGGTACAACATCAGGTACAACGACAGGTGCAACATCAGGTACAACATCAGGTACAACGACAGGTGCAACATCAGGTACAACATCAGGTGCAACGACAGGTACAACGACAGGTGCAACATCAGGTACAACATCAGGTACAACGACAGGTGCAACATCAGGTACAACGACAGGTGCAACATCAGGTACAACATCAGGTACAACGACAGGTGCAACATCAGGTGCAACATCAGGTACAACGACAGGTACAACGACAGGTGCAACATCAGGTACAACATCAGGTACAACGACAGGTGCAACATCAGGTACAACATCAGGTACAACGACAGGTGCAACATCAGGTACAACATCAGGTACAACGACAGGTACAACGACAGGTGCAACATCAGGTACAACGACAGGTGCAACATCAGGTACAACGACAGGTGCAACGACAGGTACAACGACAGATGCAACATCAGGTACAACGACAGGTGCAACATCAGGTACAACGACAGGTGAAACATCAGGTACAACGACAGGTGCAACGACAGGTACAACGACAGGTGCAACGACAGGTACAACGACAGGTGCAACGACAGGTGCAACGACAGGTGCAACATCAGGTACAACGACAGGTGCAACATCAGGTACAACATCAGGTACAACGACAGGTGCAACATCAGGTGCAACATCAGGTACAACATCAGGTACAACGACAGGTGCAACATCAGGTACAACATCAGGTACAACGACAGGTGCAACATCAGGTACAACATCAGGTGCAACGACAGGTACAACGACAGGTGCAACATCAGGTACAACATCAGGTACAACGACAGGTGCAACATCAGGTACAACGACAGGTGCAACATCAGGTACAACATCAGGTACAACGACAGGTGCAACATCAGGTACAACGACAGGTGCAACATCAGGTACAACGACAGGTGCAACATCAGGTACAACGACAGGTACAACGACAGGTGCAACATCAGGTACAACATCAGGTACAACGACAGGTGCAACATCAGGTACAACGACAGGTGCAACATCAGGTACAACATCAGGTACAACGACAGGTGCAACATCAGGTGCAACATCAGGTACAACGACAGGTACAACGACAGGTGCAACATCAGGTACAACATCAGGTACAACGACAGGTGCAACATCAGGTACAACATCAGGTACAACGACAGGTGCAACATCAGGTACAACATCAGGTACAACGACAGGTACAACGACAGGTGCAACATCAGGTACAACGACAGGTGCAACATCAGGTACAACGACAGGTGCAACGACAGGTGCAACATCAGGTGCAACATCAGGTACAACGACAGGTGCAACGACAGGGATAACGACAAGTAAGCTGTTACCATGGCTACCACTGACTAAACATCTGTCTGTGTGTGTCTCAGGGTTGTACCCATAATACTACTGGTCCTCACTGTGATCAGTGTCTTCCTGGTTTCTATGGTGACGCCACAGAGGGAACAGCAGAGGACTGTAGGACTTGTCCATGTCCTCTGACGGAGCCGTCCAACAGGTAACAGTAGTGTGTGTCTGTGTGTATATAAAAATATGTGTGTGTGTATGTGTGCCTATAAATATGTGTGTGTGTGTGTGTGTGTGTGTGTGTGTGTGTGTGTGTATGTTTCAGTTTCAGTCCCACCTGTGTGCTCGAGGCGTCCGGCCAGGTGTCATGTGACAGGTGTCAGGAGGGATACACAGGACGTAACTGTGAGAGGTGAGGATGATTGACTGTCTGATTCACCAATTAGAATCAGTGGGCTTGGCGTGACAGCTGTCTGTCTGTGTCTCCAGGTGTGCCAGTGGTTTCTATGGTAACCCACAGATAGTGGGCGGGGCCTGTGCCCGCTGTGAGTGTAACGGTAACGTGGACGTCAGAGAGGCGGGCCACTGTGATACTGTGACAGGGGAGTGTCTGCGCTGCCTCGGCAACACTGCTGGGAGGCACTGTGAGGTCTGTCAGCCTGGTCACTATGGAGACGCCGTGCAGGCCAAGGACTGTCAGGGTGGGCACGCACACACACACACACGCACACGCACACGCACACACACACACACACACACACACACACACACACACACACACACACACACACACACACACACACACACACAGGAATGTTGATCCTTTAAAATCCAGATTAGATTCGACCTCTGACCTCATTCTGTGCTGTCATATGACTGTGTGTGTGTGTGTGTGTGTGTGTGTGTGTGTGTGTGTCTCCATCATTTTCTGATCAATCATTGTAGCCTCTGTGATGTCATCATATGGTGTTCAGATGTTACATGTAAGATATTATATAACATATATTGATGACACTTGTTGTTGTGTTATCTGTGCTGCCTGATCATCTCATGTTGGTTTCTTTCTTTGAGTTTGGGACTTGTAGTTTTAACGCCATCTGTGAGGGGTGGGGCTTCACACTCTGACTGACAGTGGGCGGGTCTCTCTCTCTCTCTCAGAGTGCGGCTGTGATGTCAGCGGCTCCCTCTCTAGTGTCTGTGATGTCACAACAGGTGAATGTTTGTGCAGACAGAACGTGATGGGACGCACCTGTGACCGTTGCCAGGTGAGACACACACACACATAAGTCTGCACTGTCAGTGTTTCTGATTATTCAATTGTAATTTGACTTTTTATTCGTTTCATTTTGGTTTATTTAATTTTTTTGTTTTTTTTTAGTCAGGGTTTTTCGGGCTGCAGAACGGGCATGGCTGTCAGGCTTGTGGTTGCAGCCAATTAGGATCGCTCTCTGAGTCATGTGATGCCAAGGGGAGGTGCCAGTGTGCAGAGGGCGTGGCTGGACATAAGTGTGACCACTGTAGCCATGGTTACTATGGTTTCCATGCCAACGGCTGCACAGGTAATGAAATAGCGAAGGTAAAGTGTCACTGATTGGCTGTCGGTCTTGACTCTGATTGGTTGTAATCTGTTGTCTTCCCAGCATGCACCTGTGATCACACAAAAGGAAACTGTGACCCTGAGAGTGGAGAGTGCATCTGCCCCGCCCACACAGAGGGAGACACCTGCCACAGGTGTGAGACAGGTTACTGGGGTCATGACCCCACGACTGGCTGCAAGGTACGCAAGGACATGCACACAAATACACAAGAATACACTCAGGTACACACAGGTAACCACAGGTACATTCAGGTACACATAGTTACACTCAGGTAAACAGAGGTACACTCAGTTAACCTCAGGTACACACAGGTAAACACAGGTACACTCAGGTACACACAGGTACACTTAGGTAACTGCAGGTACACTCAGGTACACACAGGTACACTCAGGTACACACAGGTGTGCAGCCTAACTTTCTGGTGTCTCTTCAGCCATGCAGCTGCAGTGCAGCAGGAAGCTCCGCCCCTCAGTGTGATCTGACCAATGGGCATTGTCGCTGCAGAGAGGGGTTCTCTGGGAGGTCATGTGACCAGTGTGCACCTGGTTACTATGGTTACCCAGAATGCTCAGCGTGTGGCTGCGACGTGGTGGGAGCAGATGAAACATTCTGTAACACAACGCTGGGAGTGTGTGACTGTCTACACACTGGAGAGTGTGTGTGCAAGGTACCATACCTGTGTGTGTGTGTGTGTGTGTGTGTGTGTGTGTGTGTGTGTGCAAGGTACCATACCTGTGTGTGTGTGTGTGTGCAAGGTACCATACCTGTGTGTGTGTGTGTGTGTGTGTGTGTGTGTGCAAGGTACCATACCTGTGTGTGTGTGTGTGTGTGTGTGTGTGTGTGTGTGTGTGTGCAAGGTACCATACCTGTGTGTGTGTGTGTGTGTGTGTGTGTGTGTGTGTGTGTGTGTGCAAGGTACCATACCTGTGTGTGTGTGTGTGTGTGTGTGTGTGTGTGTGTGTGTGTGTGTGTGTGTGTGTGTGTGTGTGTGTGTGTGTGCAAGGTACCATACCTGTGTGTGTGTGTGTGTGTGTGTGTGTGTGTGTGTGTGTGTGTATGTATATATATATATATATTTATATTTAAATGTATTTCCAGGTGGGCGTCTCCGGTCAGCGTTGTGAGGAGTGCGTCTCTGGTTGGTTCGGTCTGTCAGCTGATAATCCCGATGGCTGCTCGCAGTGTTTCTGTTCAGGACTCAGCCGAGACTGTGAGGAGCAGGGAGGCCTCTACAGAGTACCTGTGAGTACACATCGTACTGCATACATAGATATAACAGGCAGGACTGTGAGAGTACCTGTAAGTACACATCGTACTGCATACATAGATATAACAGGCAGGACTGTGAGAGTACCTGTGAGTACACATCGTACTGCATACATAGATATAACAGGCAGGACTGTGAGAGTACCTGTAAGTACACATCGTACTGCATACATAGATATAACAGGCAGGACTGTGAGAGTACCTGTGAGTACACATCGTACTGCATACATAGATATAACAGGCAGGACTGTGAGAGTACCTGTGAGTACACATCGTACTGCATACATAGATATAACAGGCAGGACTGTGAGAGTACCTGTGAGTACACATCGTACTGCATACATAGATATAACAGGCAGGACTGTGAGAGTACCTGTGAGTACACATCGTACTGCATACATAGATATAACAGGCAGGACTGTGAGAGTACCTGTGAGTACACATCGTACTGCATACATAGATATAACAGGCAGGACTGTGAGAGTACCTGTGAGTACACATCGTACTGCATACATAGATATAACAGGCAGGACTGTGAGAGTACCTGTGAGTACAAGTACACATCATACCTCCACATGGAGCTTCCTGTGATGTCACAGACTGCTTCAGGTGTCCTTGGTGGTCTTCTTGGTCCTAACCCTTCCTCTGACTAAATCTTCACTTGTTTGTGTCTTTCCTCTCATGATCTTCATGTTCTGATGTTCTGATGGTCTGATGGTCTGATGGTTTGATGTTCTGATGGTCTGATGGTTTGATGTTCTGATGGTTTGATGGTTTGATGGTTTGATGTTCTGATGGTTTGATGGTTTGATGTTCTGATGTTCTGATGGTTTGATGTTCTGATGGTTTGATGTTCTGATGTTCTGATGGTCTGATGGTCTGATGGTTTGATGTTCTGATGGTTTGATGGTTTGATGGTTTGATGTTCTGATGGTTTGATGTTCTGATGTTCTGATGTTCTGATGGTCTGATGGTTTGATGTTCTGATGTTCTGGTGGTTTGATGTTCTGATGGTTTGATGTTCTGATGTTCTGATGGTTTGATGTTCTGATGGTCTGATGGTTTGATGTTCTGATGTTCTGATGGTTTGATGTTCTGATGTTCTGATGGTTTGATGTTCTGATGTTCTGATGGTTTGATGTTCTGATGTTCTGATGGTCTGATGGTTTGATGTTCTGATGGTTTGATGTTCTGATGTTCTGATGGTTTGATGTTCTGATGGTTTGATGTTCTGATGTTCTGATGGTTTGATGTTCTGATGGTTTGATGTTCTGATGTTCTGATGGTTTGATGTTCTGATGTTCTGATGGTTTGATGTTCTGATGGTTTGATGTTCTGATGTTCTGATGGTTTGATGTTCTGATGTTCTGATGGTCTGATGTTCTGATGTTCTGATGGTTTGATGTTCTGATGGTTTGATGTTCTGATGTTCTGATGGTTTGATGTTCTGATGTTCTGATGGTTTGATGGTTTGATGTTCTGATGTTCTGATGGTTTGATGTTCTGATGTTCTGATGTTCTGATGTTCTGATGGTTTGATGGTTTGATGTTCTGATGGTTTGATGGTTTGATGTTCTGATGGTCTGATGGTTTGATGGTTTGATGTTCTGATGTTCTGATGGTTTGATGTTCTGATGTTCTGATGTTCTGATGTTCTGATGGTTTGATGTTCTGATGTTCTGATGGTTTGATGTTCTGATGGTCTGATGTTCTGATGTTCTGATGGTTTGATGTTCTGATGTTCTGATGTTCTGATGGTCTGATGGTTTGATGGTTTGATGTTCTGATGTTCTGATGGTTTGATGTTCTGATGGTTTGATGGTCTGATGGTCTGATGGTTTGATGTTCTGAGGTTCTGAGGTTCTGATGGTCTCATCCTGATCTCTCCCTTCGTAGATCAGTTTGGCTCGCACTCCTGCTCTGCTGTCATTGGTCAGTCAGTCTAACCTGCAGGGTGAAGTATCTGGAGTTTACCAGCAGGGCGGTGACATGCTGCTCGACACCCGACAGTTCAACAGCAGCAGGCTGACTGGGCCACTCTACTGGAGACTGCCCCCCCACTTTGAAGGCCCGCAGGTACTGTTACCTCATCCCTTCACGTTGACTGACAAGAGTGACCCTTCAGCTACTGTGTACTTACTGTGTACTTACTGTGTACTTACTGTGTACTTACTGTGTACTTACTGTGTAGCTGCTGTCGTATGGTGGCCTGCTGTCTTACATCGTCACCTTTTATGCTGAGGACGGCTCTGGGTTGTCCAATCAGGAGCCTCAGGTCCTGATGAGGGGCGGGACTCTTAGGAAGCTGGTCATATACACTGACATGGTTGCCCCTAGCAACGGCATGAGGACACAGCATGACATCAGGATGACAGAGGTATGCCGCCGGAAACTTTGTGGGAAATCTGCCACAATATAGCATACAACTAGCTAAAAATGAATCTGTCTGTCTGTCTGTCTGTCTGTCTGTCTGTCTGTCTGTCTGTCTGTCTGTCTGTCTGCCTGTCTGTCTTTGGATGTTCTAGCACACGTGGAAGTATTTTAACTCGGTGTTGGAGAAGTCGGTGAGTCGCGCTGACTTCATGTCCGTCCTCAGTAACATCGAGTACGTCATCATCAAGGCGTCTTACGGGACAAGACTGCAGCAGAGCAGGTACACACACACACACACACACACACACATACTGTACACACACACACATACTGTACACACACACACACACACACACACACACACACACACATACTGTACACACACACGCATACTGTACACACTCACACACACACACACACACACACACACATACTGTACACACTCACACACACACACACACACACACACACACACACACACACACACACACAGTCAGTGTTAATGATGTAATTTCCTGACTTTGTTCAGGATCTCCAACATCACCATGGAGACGGTGTTGGAGGTGGAGCCGGAGTCACATGAGAGCGCAGAGGTTGGAGAGGGCGTGGCCAGGCTGATTGAGTCCTGTATCTGCCCACCTGGATACACCGGACTGTCCTGTCAGGTATTCATGTGTTACCATGGCAACCACAGAATCCACAGTAGTTCACAGTAGATGAGCCTCAGAGCGCCATCCAGCGAACCTGTGAACCTGTCTCTCTCTCTGACCTGTCTCTCTCTCTCTGACCTGTCTCTCTGTCTGACCTGTCTCTCTCTATCTGACCTGTCTCTCTCTCTTTCTGTCTGTGTACAGGATTGTGCAGCAGGTTTCTTCCGTCAGCCTGTGTCTGAGTTGTCGTCTCAGAGTAAGAAGTCATTGTTTGTTCGTCCGTGTGTTCGATGCCGCTGCAGCAGCCACAGTGAGAGCTGCGACGCAGAGACTGGAGCCTGCCAGGTAAAGTGCTGACGCATGCTGACACACGTTAACGCGTGCTGACACACGTTAACGCATGCTGACACACGTTAACGCATGCTGACACACGTTAACGCGCGCTGACACACGTTAACGCGCGCTGACACACGTTAACGCATGCTGACACACGTTAACGCGCGCTGACACACGTTAACGCATGCTGACACAGACAGTTGAGGTGGGTAGAGTGATGTTTCTATTTTTTCCTACAGGACTGTCAGCATCACACCAGTGGGTGGAGCTGTGAGCTTTGTGCCACGGGGTATTATGGGAATGCCAGTGGCTCCATTAGCAACTGCTCGCTGTGTGCCTGCCCCCTGCGGGGCAACAGGTGAGCTGCACTCTGATGATACTTTACTGGTTGTCTTCTCTCAGCTTGTTGACGTAAACGGTGTGTGCGTAGTTTCAGCCCCACGTGTGTGTCCGAGGGAGCGCATGGTGATTTCCGCTGCACCGCCTGTCAGTCGGGGTACGAGGGGAGATACTGTGAGAGGTGAGGGTCATGACATCATAGGGGGATAATGTAACATGACTTTTATTTTGAAATTCTTGCCTGAGCTCACATGTTTGAGCACGTGTTAAAGGAAGTGACATCACAGCGTGCATGTCATCCTGCAGGTGTTCTATTGGTTACTATGGTAACCCGTCAACGCCCGGCGGGGTGTGTTCGCGGTGCAGTTGCAGTGGGTGGGGCTCTCTGCAGCCGCTCTGTGACCCGCTGAGTGGACAGTGTGATTGTAAGGCCGGGGTCAAAGGCCGGTCATGTGACCATTGTGACGAGAGGCACATCCTGCAGGGAGAACAGTGTGTGTGTGAGTAACCATGACACCACAACATCAGACATCATGTGTGTTTGTTGCGTGTTATCAGACGTCATACGTGTGTTTTGGTCTCCAGCTTGTGATGACGAGTGCAGCGGCATTCTGTTGGACGACCTGGACAAAATACATGCCCACTTCCTGTCTGTCAACCTGAGCGCTGTTGCCGTGGCACCGTACCGTCAGCTCATGTTGCTGGAGAACCAGACCAGCGGCATACAGGTAAACGCACCAGATGACCTGATGATGTGTGACGTTGCCCTGTCCTGTTTCATCTGTTTGAGTGACCTCTGTGACCTCTGACAGGTGGGCGTGGCCGCTCTGCACCTGTCCAGAGTGGAAGACGAGCTGAATCATGTGACCTCTGACCTCAGCGCTCTGATGCAGCAGGTACCCAGGGTTCAGTCTGTTATATAAACACTACAGGCAGGCTACAGGGGATTGTGAGAGTTCATATTTTTCCTGTCTCCTGATTGGCCAGGTCGCACGTCTGTCTAACAACCTGGACAAAGTGGGCGTGTCCACCTCACAGGGAGCTCTCCTGCTGGAGAACTTAAGCAGCCTTCAAGACGACATCCAGGGTAAAGTTAGCCCGTGCTAACATCATTCACATGTCATAGGTGACATCATGACCAGGAAGTGATTTTCAAAGTAAGATGACATAAAACAACTCTGTAATCTGATTGGTCTAGTGCTGCGGAGAGAGGCGGAGCGTCTGAATCAGACCAAAGAGGACGAGCTCAGTTCAGCCAATCAGACACATCTGGTGCATGAAGTGGCCTCCATGTTGGAAACCATCAGAGCCATCAACCTGACGGCCACCAGTGTTGCAGCCAATCAGGAGCTGAGGTGTGTTTGTGTGCTTCATGAATAATTAATTAATTTGTCTG
>JAFMOB010000321.1:144494-184494 GCA_018985215.1 Larimichthys polyactis | reverse complement strand
GTCACATGATCAGAACAGATCACACGATGTAATGTCTTCATGATGTCATGGCTGATAGACCACTCCCCTTGTTTATGAATGTGTGATGATGTCATGGCGTCTGCAGGTTTGGGGCCCACGGCTCTCTGTCGGTCCATCAGCTCGAGTTGGAGTCAGCTCCGTTGCCCGCGGTAACAGCGACATCACCAGGACCATCCCGAGTTTTAGACATTGACAGAAACTCTGTGATCCACATCGGAGGACTGGGAGCTCACACTCAGGTAACACAGACACACATCAGGTGTACAGGCGTGTGTGGAGGTATACAAGTGAACAGGTGATAACTGTGTGTGTGTGTGTGATGTCAGAGCCCCACAGTGCTGCGGTCCGCCACCTTCCAGGGCTGTCTGGGCGAAGCATCACTCAACGAGAGAAGCATCGGCCTGTGGAACTACATTAGCAGAGAGGGCGAATGTGGAGGCTGCTTCAGCAGGTAAATACACAGAGGTGACTGACAAAACACCTGGATGACCACAAAACACCTGGACAACTACAGGTGTATATCTACACCTGTGAGGAAACTTGCTGACCTGACTGTTTTTGTTGTTCAGCAGTGAAATTTACAGATTCACAAATCAAGGAATCAACAGTGTTTTTGACCACCTGTCTGTCTCCACCTGTGTCTCCACCTGTCTGTCTCCACCTGTCTGTCTCTTAGTCCCCAGGCAGAGGAGACTTCCTTCCACTTTGATGGATCTGGATTCTCATTGGTTCAGAAGTCGTTGCGAGCGACCTCCACCTCCATCGTTATGCTTTTTAAGACTCTGTCACCAGGCGGGTTACTGCTGTACCTGGCCTCGAACAACACTGTATGACACACACACACACATGCACACACACATGCACACACGCACACGCATGCATACACACATGCACACACGCACACGCATGACCTTACTTCCTGTCTCTTTCAGAGAGACTTCCTGTCCATGGAGCTGGTGGAGGGGCGTGTCCGTCTGACCTTTGACCTTGGCTCAGGTGCTCTGATCATGACCTCAAACAGGAAGTACAACACTGGAGTGTGGTACAAGATCACACTGCAGAGGAGCAAACGTAAAGGTACGATGGCTGCTACTACTATTACTGCAACTACTACTGTAGTTCTTTTACTGCAGTTCTTGTGTACTCTAATGTAGTTTGACTGTAGTTTGACTGTCAGGTGTTAGGAGGCGTGACTGTTCCTGTTACTGTGTGTCCAGGTTACCTGTCCATCATGGCAGCCGACCAATCATCAGACAAAGAGGTGTTGGAGGCGGAGTCTCCTGGAACAGCCTCCGACCTGAACCGCTCTGACCTCGACCCGATCTACATCGGAGGTCTTCCTGCATCAAGACCAATAAGGTGCGTTTGTGATTTCACAGGTGATGTCCACACCTTCTGAATGTCTGTCTGACTGTCTTTACTTGTCTGGTTGCTAGGCGACAAGTGGTTTCCAGGTCGTATGTGGGCTGCATAAAGAATGTGGAAATCGCTCGGTCCAACTTTGACCTGCTGAGAGACGCGTTTGGAGTCAGAAAGGGTTGTGTACTCGAGGTAATACACACACACACACAGCATGTACACACATAACACACAGCATGTACACACAGAAGGGTATGAAGAAGTTGTCGTGTGTATGAAGGCGCTGTCATGTGTATGAAGGCGCTGTCATGTGTATGAAGGCGCTGTCATGTGTATGAAGGCGCTGTCATGTGTATGAAGGCGCTGTCATGTGTATGAAGGCGCTGTCATGTGTATGAAGGCGCTGACGGGTATGAAGGCGCTGTCGTGTATGAAGGCGCTGTCATGTGTATGAAGGCGCTGTCATGTGTATGAAGGCGCTGTCATGTGTATGAAGGCGCTGTCATGTGTATGAAGGTGCTGTCATGTGTATGAAGGCGCTGACGGGTGTATGAAGGCGCTGTCATGTGTATGAAGGCGCTGACGGGTGTATGAAGGCGCTGTCATGTGTATGAAGGCGCTGTCATGTGTATGAAGGCGCTGACGGGTGTATGAAGGCGCTGTCATGTGTATGAAGGCGCTGACGGGTGTATGAAGGCGCTGTCATGTGTATGAAGGCGCTGTCATGTGTATGAAGGCGCTGTCATGTGTATGAAGGCGCTGTCATGTGTATGAAGGCGCTGTCATGTGTATGAAGGCGCTGTCATGTGTATGAAGGCGCTGTCATGTGTATGAAGGCGCTGACGGGTGTATGAAGGCGCTGTCATGCGTATGAAGGCGCTGACGGGTGTATGAAGGCGCTGACGGGTGTATGAAGGCGCTGACGGGTGTATGAAGGCGCTGTCATGTGTATGAAGGCGCTGACGGGTGTATGAAGGCGCTGTCATGTGTATGAAGGCGCTGTCATGTGTATGAAGGCGCTGTCATGTGTATGAAGGCGCTGTCATGTGTATGAAGGCGCTGTCATGTGTATGAAGGCGCTGACGGGTGTATGAAGGCGCTGTCATGTGTATGAAGGCGCTGTCATGTGTATGAAGGCGCTGACGGGTGTATGAAGGCGCTGACGGGTGTATGAAGGCGCTGTCATGTGTATGAAGGCGCTGACGGGTGTATGAAGGCGCTGTCATGTGTATGAAGGCGCTGTCATGTGTATGAAGGCGCTGACGGGTGTATGAAGGCGCTGTCATGTGTATGAAGGCGCTGTCATGTGTATGAAGGCGCTGTCATGTGTATGAAGGCGCTGTCATGTGTATGAAGGCGCTGTCATGTGTATGAAGGCGCTGACGGGTGTATGAAGGCGCTGACGGGTGTATGAAGGCGCTGACGGGTGTATGAAGGCGCTGTCGTGTGTATGAAGGCGCTGTCATGTGTATGAAGGCGCTGACGGGTGTATGAAGGCGCTGACGGGTGTATGAAGGCGCTGACGGGTGTATGAAGGCGCTGTCGTGTGTATGAAGGCGCTGTCATGTGTATGAAGGCGCTGTCATGTGTATGAAGGCGCTGTCATGTGTATGAAGGCGCTGTCATGTGTATGAAGGCGCTGACGGGTGTATGAAGGCGCTGTCGTGTGTATGAAGGCGCTGTCGTGTGTATGAAGGCGCTGTCGTGTGTATGAAGGCGCTGTCGTGTGTATGAAGGCGCTGTCGTGTGTATGAAGGCGCTGTCGTGTGTATGAAGGCGCTGTCGTGTGTATGAAGGCGCTGTCGTGTGTATGAAGGCGCTGTCGTGTGTATGAAGGCGCTGACGGGTGTATGAAGGCGCTGTCGTGTGTATGAAGGCGCTGTCGTGTGTATGAAGGCGCTGACGGGTGTATGAAGGCGCTGTCGTGTGTATGAAGGCGCTGTCATGTGTATGAAGGCGCTGACGGGTGTATGAAGGCGCTGTCGTGTGTATGAAGGCGCTGTCGTGTGTATGAAGGCGCTGTCGTGTGTATGAAGGCGCTGTCGTGTGTATGAAGGCGCTGTCGTGTGTATGAAGGCGCTGTCGTGTGTATGAAGGCGCTGTCGTGTGTATGAAGGCGCTGACGGGTGTATGAAGGCGCTGACGGGTGTATGAAGGCGCTGTCGTGTGTATGAAGGCGCTGACGGGTGTATGAAGGCGCTGACGGGTGTATGGCGGTCTTGTCAGGTGTGAATACCTTCTCTGCCTCTCTGAAAATGATGTTCATGTTGTCACCTGTCTCAGGCGGTGCGGAGTGTGTCCGTGTTGGCCGGCGGGTTTGTTCAGATTGCTCCTCGACCACTCACTCAGGAGGCAGAGCTTCTCTTCTCCTTCTCCACCAAGAACCAATCAGGAGTCCTGTTCGCTGCCTTCAGTGACGACCGAACACATAGACAGGTGAGGCAGAGAGTAATGTGACACACCTGTTCACCAGGTGCTATTGTTACCATTATGTAACCATGGTTATTATATGTGTGTGTGCATGCAGCACTTCCTGTCTGTCCACCTGGTCTCAGGTGCTTTGGAGGCGGAGCTTGGAGAGGTGGGTGGGGCTAGCCGGATGGTTAAGGTGGTGAAACCTGATGGAGGATCCTTCAGTGATGGAACAAAACACTCTGTGATTATCACCATCAACAGGAAGTAAGTGTTGCCATGGTAATAGAAACCTGTCTCACCTGTTTCACCTCACATATTGACATTATTGTCTGTCTCTCAGGTCTCTGTCCGTGCAGGTGGATGAGGAACAATTGAAGTCCGTCTCTCTGTTGCCGGGCGGATTTTCCCGTTTGTCTCAAGCCTCTTTCTTCATTGGTGGGCTGCCATCAGGGGAGGAGTCTCGTCTGCCAATTAGATTACAGGATGTGTCCAGGTGGTTCAGAGGCTGCATCCAGAACCTGGTGGTGGGAGGAGCGTAAGTGACACACATACACATACACACACACACTGTTTTTTCTCTCTCTCTTATTGGTTGATTGTTTTGATTGGCGGCTCCATTCAGGCTCGTTGACCTATCAGGAGCTGTGAGATATGAGGGGGTGGAGCTCGACAGCTGTCTATTGGAAGAGAGAGTCGGGGGGGCGGTTCTTCCTGATGATCCAGATGTAGAACCAACTCATGACCCCACCCACTTGCCTGTAGCCCCGCCCACACACCTGAGCGCCATAACACCTGGAGCACTAATGGTAATCAATACTTCTATGACGGAATATTGATCCATGATTTAGTACGATCGATCAGGCACCACCGTGAGTGTTAGCACTGATTACTGGTGATCGATCACTGGTCACTGATTATTGGTGATTGATTATTAGTCTCTGATTACTGGTGATTGATTATTGTTCACTGATTATTTGTGATTGATTTGTGATGCAGTGTGTCCTGGAGGCAGAGCCGACCTTCCTGCCATCAGCGGCTCAGTTTGGTTTGTCCAAACACAGTCACATGACCTTCATCATCAATCCCAACACTGTGAGAAGAAGGTGAGTCTCCATGACGACAGCGCTGCGGTCATGTGTGGGCTGGGCTGTGATCAGGTGTTTAATGATCGTCTCCTCGTCCTCAGCGTGTCAGTGACGTTGTCGGTTCGAAGCCGAGCTCTCGACGGGTTGATCCTCCTCCTCTCCGACTCCAAACAGACGGACTTCATCGTCCTCAGACTGACAGGAGGCAGACTGATGATGTCAGCTGACCTGGGGAAAGGCCCCGCCTCCGTCACCTCGTCTGTCGCCATTAACGACGGAACGTGGCACAGTGTGAGTTAACCAACACACACACACACACACACACACACACACACACACACACACAGGAGAAGAGGTGATGTCACCTTGGTCAGGACTAACTTGGAGTCTCTTTGAACTCTCAGGTGAGCGCTGAGGTCAGCCGGCGGTCTCTGTCTGTGTCTGTCAACGGTTCGAGTCCGGACTCTGTTACAATCAAAGGAAACCAGCTGGACGTTGACAACACACTTTACCTGGGAGGACTGCCGCGTGCACATGCCACCAGGAGGATTAATGTACGTATGACATCGTTCTTCACCAGATGACTGTGACCTGGTAAAGGTCATGTGACTTAGTGATGGTCATGTGACTTCCTTTGTTTCTCTCAGGTGAGCAGCAGTTTTGCAGGTTGTGTTCACTCCGTCAGTCTGAACGGAGCCGTGTTGGATCTGTCCAAGCCGACCTCACAGCATGATGTCACTTCCTGTTTCACCAATGATCAGACAGGAAGTTACTTTAATGGAAGTGGATACGCCACCATGAGTGAGTCAACACAAAGAAGACAACATGACATAGGCGCGTTGAGCGGGAGCATGACGTCTAACCAGCGTATTAAATTGTGTGTGTGTGTGTGTTCAGTGCGTGATGGTTATAAGGTCGGCTCGGACGTGTCTGTGTCTCTGGAGTTTCGAACGAGCCAATCAGAAGGAGTGTTTCTGGGAATCAGCAGTGCAAAGGTTGACGCCATTGGACTGGAGATGATCGGTGGACAGGTAAGCAAAGAGTTAGGTGTGTGTGTGTGTGTGCGTGGTGCGTGGTGCGTGTTGCAGTGATCATCTCCTGTATGTGTCCTCAGGTGGTGTTTAATGTGAATAATGGGGCTGGTCGAGTGTCGGTGCGTTCGATTGGTCCGCTGTTGTGTGATGGACGGTGGCACCGCCTGCTGGCCAGAAAAACCAAACACACCCTGATTCTGAGTGTAGATGGACGGAGTTACACCACACCTAACCCTTACCCACAATCCACCTCTGCTGAGACCAACAACCCAGTTTACCTGGGAGGATATCCAGGTGAGTCACAGCTCTGTAGTCTGCTACAGACATCACATAAGAACCATGTGGCACTGATACTGACCTGTCTGTCTCTCCACCTGTCCATCTCTCTACCTGTCTGTTTTAGTCGGGGTGAAGCAGAACAGCCTGTCAATCAGCTTCAGGTTCAGAGGTTGTCTAAGGAACCTGCAGCTCATTAAGTCTCACCTGAGCGACACTCTGAACCTGAGCTCGGCCCACTTCCTGCTGGGCGTCACTCCTAACTCGTGTCCTGTTGCCTAGCAAAGCTAAGTTCGGCTCTGATTGGTCCACAGACACCAACAGTTTACATGACATCACTGTGACTTAATTTGTAACTGTGAATCATTAAAGATCATCTGAAAACTCATAAAACTTGCTACCATCCCTTCGTGCAGCATTACCTCATATTAAACTGGAGTCAGATCTCTCTTCACAGAAGCACAGAAACTTTGTTTCATTGATTCATTCATCATTTTATTTCAGTTTCGAAGGTAAAGACAATGAAACATGACACAGGGGGAGTGGTCAGTCTGTAACATGAGTGTGTAACATGACACAGGGGGAGTGGTCAGTCTGTAACATGAGTCTGTAACATGACACAGGGGGAGTGGTCAGTCTGTAACATGACACAGGGGGAGTGGTCAGTCTGTAACATGACACAGGGGGAGTGGTTAGTCTGTAACATGAGTCTGTAACATGACACAGGGGGAGTGGTCAGTCTGTACCATGAGTCTGTAACATGACACAGGGGAAGTGGTCAGTCTGTAACATGAGTCTGTAACATGACACAGGGGGAGTGGTCAGTCTGTAACATGAGTCTGTAACATGACACAGGGGAGTGGTCAGTCTGTACATGACACAGGGGGAGTGGTCAGTCTGTAACATGAGTCTGTAACATGACACAGGGGGAGTGGTCAGTCTGTAACATGACACAGGGGGAGTGGTCAGTCTGTAACATGACACAGGGGGAGTGGTCAGTCTGTAACATGAGTCTGTAACATGACACAGGGGGAGTGGTCAGTCTGTAACATGACACAGGGGGAGTGGTCAGTCTGTAACATGAGTCTGTAACATGACACAGGGGGAGTGGTCAGTCTGTAACATGACACGGGGAGTGGTCAGTCTGTTAACATGACACAGGGGGAGTGGTTCAGTCTGTAACATACAGATACGAGGTAACATGGGGAGTGGTCAGTCTGTAAAATGACACGGGGGGAGTGGTCAGTCTGTAACAGACACAGGGGGAGTGGTCATTGTTCATCTGTAACATGACACCAGAGGCGAGTGGTCACACAAGAAATCAATCAATCAAGTAAATAAATAGACATAAAAAACGTAAGACCAGATGAGTAAAATCAATTCCTAAACATGGTTTCACATGTTGTAAATGATGAGACTGGCACATTACTATTGCATTATGTGGCTAAATACAAAGCAGAATTTTAGCCTGCTATATAGTAAGTGGTTACAGTGCATTAGTAATCATAGCTGATATTACCTGTCAGACAGGAAACGGTTATGCAGCAGACTGTCAGAATAAAAGACCCAGTTTTGACCAGGCAAGAGTCAGGTGATCTCACCTGGTGAGGTCCGATGTGATGCAAACTGTTTGCTGGATGTTTCATAAAGCTGCTGTCTCTGAGGAGCAAATACACCTGAGTCAACCAACCAATGAGACCTGCATTAACCTGTTGGGGTGTCAGGTGTGTGGGGGGGTGGGGCTTCAGCAGAAGGTCAAGTCTTCGTGTTAATTTGTGGTGACAGTTGATCTGATGTTGACTGGCTCCAGCTGTCAGGTTGCTATGAGAACGTGTTCATGGCGCCACAGCAGTGCTACCTGTCTGTCCCTTACCTGTCTGCTTAACCTGTTTGTGTTTTGTAAATATTTGAACTAAATCTAATTATCTATATAACTAATGTTCATTTTTCTGAAGATAACTAAGCTACTGGCCTCGTCCCCAGTCAGACAGGTGCTGCTGTGTGTACAGGTGCACATGCATGTGTGTGTGTGTGTGTGTGTGTGTGTGTGTGTGTGTGTGTGTGTGTGTGTGTGTGTGTGTAAAGCCTCAGTTCTATTAATGTCCTCTGGGTGTCGCTGCAAACAGTTTCTTAGTTGGCTCTGTAGTCTGAACTACAACTCCCATGATGCAGCAGAAGCTTCTGTAGTCAGTCCTAAAAGAGAGACAGAATATGTCTTAATCATGTGATCTCGCTTTATAAAGATGTTATCATAATGTTTCATAAATATAACAGCGTCACAGGGATTCTGTTCATCGGATTATTCAGCTCACAGGTGACACACACAGGAAGTGAGAGCAAAGCTCCAACTGACACTCACCTGTGATGTCAGATCGATCAGAGAGCTTGATTTTAAAAGTAAAATGCAATCTGACCACCAGATGGAGCAGCTCTACACGTTCCCATCAGTCCCCCATTAACTCAGAGAGAGGCTAGGCTAAGTTAGCCAGAAGAACTTCCTGCACATGCTAATTAGCAATTAAGTTAAGTTAGCATAGCATATTAGCATGTCACCTGTCCTCTCAGCAGTTTGTGGTTTTGAAGATGAACTCAAGATCTGGCTAACAGGTGGACAACGGACAGATAAAAACAACAGGTGGACAACGGACAGATAAAAACAACAGGTGGACAACGGACAGATAAAAACAACAGGTGGACAACGGACAGATAAAAACAACAGGTGGACAACGGACAGATAAAAACAACAGGTGGATGACAGGTGGATGACAGCCAGATAAAGGCGGACAACAGGTAGATGACAGGTGTACGACAGGTGGATGACAGACTTATAAAGCTGGACGACAGGTGTACGACAGGTGGATGACAGACTTATAAAGCTGGACGACAGGTGTACGACAGGTGGATGACAGACTTATAAAGCTGGACGACAGGTGGACAACAGGTGTACGACAGGTGGATGACAGACTTATAAAGCTGGACGACAGGTGGACAACAGGTGTACGACAGGTGGATGACAGACAGTAAAAGGTGGATGACAGGTGGCCTACAGGGGGCGGGGCCACACTCCCTCATTAGGGCTGTAAAATATCTGAGAGGACAGTGAGTAATGTTAGCATTGCATGATGTGTATGCAGCCATATTGAGTCAAGAAACTGATGAGTGTCATCAATGATCAGCTGATTGTTCAAGAAAGTGTTTCCTGAAGACGTCTCCAGTTTATCTTCACCAACCAATCACCACGTACTCGTCCTGTTCCTGTTCCTAGAACATTTTGTCCAATCAGAACATTTCCTTCTGTCTCCTAACCAATCAAAGCTTCTCTCTTCTGGCTGAACTTCCTGTTACTGAACACGTGTGTAAAACATGCAAACAATGTTTTGTATGCTGCCATGCAGCAGCCAGCCAATCAGCATCCAGCTTGAGACCTGTCGGACAGTCTGTTACCTGTGATGTCACTAATCAATCACATGATCAGGAGAGACCTCTGTTTCTTTATGGACGACAACTCGTGTGACGGACAGCTCAGGATGCTGCCGCCGTGCCTCGCTGAGTACCGCTGCCAGAGCCTTCAAGAAAGACATGTGGGTCAGAACCTGGTCCAGGTACTGGTCCTGGTTTAGGTCAAATAATCCAGGTCTGACCAGGGGCTAGAACCTCTAATCAGGATTTAGTAACTTTTTGTTATATATTTGAATAAAATCATTATTTAATTTGATGTTTGCATGTAAATGTAAGCAACATTACTTTAATGTAAACCATGGTCTGTATGAATACACCATTCTGATTGGCTGTCCAATCCTGATAATGGACAAACTGTTTTTAATGAATGAAAAGTATTTACCTGGTCATGGTCGATCTCTGTGTCTCCAGAAATCACGATTCTCTTTTCGATTCTGGTTTCTGAGATTCCCCCTTTCACTGTCTGAAGAGAATTAAATTTATTATTGATTTAATTGATCTTTACTGGATCCTCCCCAGTTCTGGTTCAGGTATTTAACTTCCTGATGGACAGTGTGTATTACCGTGGTGACCAGTGTTACCTTGGTGATGTGTGTGGTGGTGGTGGTGGTGGAGGTCTCTGCAGTGAAGGTCTGGGAGCTCAACAGGAAACCTGCAGGTGGATCAGAGTCCACTCGGCTCTGAAACACAAAAACACTCACATGATTGATTCAGTATTGATGAAATTGATGAAAGATTATTGATTGTTCTGGTGTCATTTTATAAATACAGACTGAGCTCAGCACATTAAGACTCAGTTTAGAAGATTTCTTCATCCTCACCCCTGGAGCTTCATATGTGAGAGTCTTCCTCATCACTGGGACCTCCTGATAGGAACACAGAACATTAACAGGTTTAGAAACTGAAAGCTGATTTGAATCCAGTCTGTCTGTTCTCAAAGGGATAGTTTGGTTTTTTGAAGTGTGGTTCTATGAGGTTCAAGTGTATGCCAGCATATTCTCACTGCTTCACTTCGCCGTCATACAGTTTGAACTTCATCGTCACAGCCATCAAATTTAACGTATCCCAACACCTAAATCCAGTGGTGCCATTCAGAAGATATTACTCTGTGGATCTGAAAATATTTTACAGGTTTTACTGCTGACTCGTTTCAAAGAGACCGCCGTGCACTGAACGTGGATCAGAGCCTCATAGAACCAAATTTTACCGAAAAAGAATTAACCCTTTAAAGATTTAATATTCTAAAGTCTTGGTTTGTTACATTGCCTTCATATCACAAGCAGAAGGGGCAGGAGTCAGTGGGCAGGTATCAGTGAGGTAGGAGTCAGTTGGGTAGGAGTCACTGGGCAAGAGTGACTGGGCAAGAGTCAGTGGGCAGGAGTCAGGTGGGTAGGAGACAGTGGGCAGGAGTCAGCTGGGTAGGAGTCAGTGGGGTAAAAGTCTGTTGGAAAGGAGTCAGTGGGTAAGAGTGCCTAGGCAAGAGTCAGTGGGCAGGACTGACTGGGCAAAAGTGACTGGGCAGGAGTCAGTGGACAGGAGTCAGTGGGTAGGAGTCAGTGGGGTAAAAGTCAGTTGGGAAGGAGTCAGTGGGCAAGAGTGCCTGGGCAAGAGTCAGTGGGCAGGACTGACTGGGCAAAAGTGACTGGGCAGGAGTCAGTGGGCAGGCGTCAGTTGGGTAGGCGTCAGTTGGGTAGGAGTCAGTGGGGTAAAAGTCAGTTGGGTAGGAGTCAGTGGGGTAGAAGTCACTGGGCAAGAGTGCCTGGGCAAGAGTCAGTGGGCAGGACTGACTGGGCAAGAGTGACTGGGCAGGAGTCAGTGGACAGGAGTCAGTTGGGTAGGAGTCAGTGGAAGGGAGTCAGTGGGGTAAAAGTCAGTTGGGTAGGAGTCAGTGGGCAGGAGTCAGTGGGCAGGAGTCAGTTGGGTAGGAGTCAGTGGGCAGGAGTCAGTTGGGTAGGAGTCAGTGGAAGGGAGTCAGTGGGGTAAAAGTCAGTTGGGTAGGAGTCAGTGGGCAGGAGTCAGTTAGGTAGGAGTCAGTGGAAGGGAGTCAGTGGGGTAAAAGTCAGTTGGGTAGGAGTCAGTGGGCAGGAGTCAGTTAGGTAGGAGTCACTGGGCAAGAATGACTGGGCAGGAGTCAGTGGGGTAAAAGTCAGTTGGGTAGGAGTCAGTGGGGTAAAAGTCTGTTGGGTAGGAGTCAGTGGGGTAAAAGTCTGTTGGGTAGGAGTCAGTGGAAGGGAGTCAGTGGGGTAAAAGTCAGTTGGGTAGGAGTCAGTGGGGTAAAAGTCTGTTGGGTAGGAGTCAGTGGGGTAAAAGTCTGTTGGGTAGGAGTCAGTGGGGCAGGATTTCTTTGAAGCAGGGACCACTGGGGCAGGTTTCTTTGGAGCAGGGACCACTGGGGTAGGTTTCTTTGGAGCAGGGACCACTGGGGTAGGTTTCTTTGGGGCAGGGACCACTGGGGCAGGTTTCTTTGGGGCAAGGACCACTGGGGCAGGTTTCTTTGTAGCAGGGACCACTGGGGTAGGTTTAACTCAGTGTCTGTCTCACGTGTTACCTCCTGCAGAGGTTCATCACTGTGGATGGATGGCTGCGTCTGATTAGCCGAACTTGGGGAACACCTGGAGGTGGGGAGGGGTAAAGAAGGAGGGGAGTTTTCTCCAAACTGCCACCCTCCCTCGTCCTCCTCAGAGTCAGAGTCCTCGTCGTTGTGGTAACGCTGACAGTTGTTAGCCTCCTTGATAGTTAGCTCCTGCTCAATGTGGCTAACTACAAAGTGAGCATTAATGTTATCCTGACTAGCATCATTAGCAGCTGGACTCTGAACCTGTCTAACTGCAGCATCCATGGCTTCCTCCACTGCGGCCTGTGCTAACACGCTGATAGCATCTTCACTAGCATTGCTAGCATTGTCATCATTAGCCTGGCTGCTAGGTTCCGAATCACAGACCTCATCATCACTGACATCATCATCACTGACCTCATCATCACTGACCTCATCATCACTGACATCATCATCACTGACATCATCATCACTGACATCATGTTTATTGGATGGAATATGAGCCTGGTTAGCATCATTAGCATTGTTACTGTCAGCGTCACTGGTCCATTCCTCTGTGACATCATCAGCATGTGTCATGCAGGTGTTACTAGGGAGCGTGCCCACGAGATTCCCTTTTGCTACCTGAGGCTGGTCTGCCACTGGTTGGTCCTGATCACATGGCTCAGTCATCATGAAGACCGTCTCCACCTTCTCTGATGTCTGCAACAGGAAATGGAGAGGAAAGGGACAAATTAGCCAGGTGTAGGTGAGAGAGGGCAGGCTACAGGTACTGAGGTAAGAGGTGTCGACAGACAGACAGACAGACAGACAGACAGACAGACAGACAGCACCTTCAGCAGGTTGTGTTCTCTGAAGGTTTTTTGTTCTCTGGCCGATTTCAGCAGAGCCGACAGTTCAGGAGACATTTCATCAAAGGAAGGTTTAGGCTGCACGCACACGCACGCACACGCACACACACACACACACACACACACACACACACACACGCACGCACACACACACACACGCACGCACAGGGAAAGAGGAAACTTAATGTAAAAATAAACGTTTTTGTTTTTAAACCGGCGAGTTGCAGCCATGCGGAGGGCGTGGCCAAGTGGACGTGGTCAGTATGGGCGTGGTCAGTGTGAGTGGTCTGATAGGGTATGAAACATATGTTAATAATTAGTCTTTAATTACATACATGTTTGTTAGCTGTCAGTACTGAGACTGACTGTGACCAGACAGGTAGTGATGTCAGGTAAGGTCAGATGAGGTCAGGTGAGGTCAGGTGAGGTTAGGTGATGGCAGGTGAGGTCAGGTGAAGTCATGTGAGGTCATTAACTTTGATGGTGGCTCCTGATCTGTGAACACGAAGGATGAGGCAGAGAAAGGAAGCAGAAACATACAGGATGTGATGAAACACAGCAGCAACAAACTTCAAAATAAGAGCCCTGTCAAAACATCCTTTGAAGGTTTTGGACCCCCCAATCAGTTTTTGGACTCTGGTTCATTGTTTAGACTGTTCATCTGACCATGGTGGTCCAAGTCGTCCCAGAACAACTTGTTTGTACAGGAAGTGGTCTCAGTTGGCTCATAGATTAATTCTGATAGACTCAACCAACCTCCATGTGACCTGACTACAAGAGCCAGGTGATAGAGACAGGGTGACATCCAGAGGGAGTTCAGACTTACTGCTCCTTCAGGATCCATTTGAGGTGGTTCAGGTATCTGAACAGGACCTGAGGTTAGAACACGCCGGAGGGATCATATATGTGGCCTGGGTCCACGTCAGGATCATGTGCTCAGCCCTAATTTTATTATATTTATCAGATTAGATTAGAAATACTTTATTAATCCCAAACTGGGAAATTGCATAGCAATATTATGATATATGAGTATTATGAAAATAAGTTGATCCTCTGCTAGTCCGGTACTGTTTGAGTTTAGACCTCATGACTTCAGTCCAGGACTCCGTGGCTCTGGTTGTAAACACAAAGATATGAAGGTTTTACAAAACCTTCAAACAAGCATCAGAAAGCCAAAGAAACCAATCAAAACCAGGGAAGACAGACAGGAAGTGAAAAGCAGTGAAACATAAAGAAGCCCCCCCGACCCTCCCTACGCCCAACGACAGCCAATCAAAAAGAAGACAAAAGAACAAAAAGAAAGTCTGAGGTCGCTCTTTGTCTGCCATTTTGATCTGACAAGGAAGTGAAACAAAATGGCAACTGGGAGGAGGTAAAGGGAGAAGCTGAGTTCAAGCTGAGCACTTCAGCCCCACAGAGTCATCTCATCTCCACCACTACTTCACCTGATCTCCACCAACGAGTCATCTCATCTCCACCACTACTTCACCTGATCTCCACCAACGAGTCATCTCATCTCCACCACTACTTCACCTGATCTCCACCACCGAATCATCTCATCTCCACCACCGAGTCATCTCATCTCCACCACTACTTCACCTGATCTCCACCAACGAGTCATCTCATCTCCACCACTACTTCACCTGATCTCCACTAATGAGTCATCTCATCTCCACCAACGAGTCATCTCATCTCCACCACTACTTCACCTGTTCTCCACTAACGAGTCATCTCATCTCCACCAACAAGTCATCTCATCTCCACCACCACATCATCTCATCTCCACCACCACATCATCTCATCTCCACCACCATGTCATCTCATCTCCACCACCGAGTCATCTCATCTCCACCACCACGTCTCTTGATCTCCACCAACAAGTCATCTGATCTCCACCACCATGTCACCTGATCTCCACCAATGAGTCATCTCATCTCCACCACAGAGTCATCTCATCTCCACCACCACGTCTCTTGATCTCCACCAACAAGTCATCTGATCTCCACTACCATGTCACCTGATCTCCACCAACAAGTCATCTGATCTCCACCACGATGTCACCTGATCTCCACCAACAAGTCATCTGATCTCCACCACGATGTCATCTGATCTCCACCAACAAGTCATCTGATCTTCATCAACACATCACCTGATCTCCACCAACACAGCCTGGCTTTTAACTGTGGCAAAGATGGGAGACCAGATTGTGGAGTGGAATTATCTCAAGCATTTATTCACAACTCAAAAGTATTTAACAGAAGAAAAGGTATATAAATATCAGTAATCAGCAGTGTAAGCATGTGTGTGAATGTGTGTCAAACTAACAGAACAAAAGCAGTGGCTGCAGCGGCAAGGGCAAGAGAGAGCTCTGCAGTATGGACAGGCTTATATAGACACCACACCCGCCCAGGTGTCTCATCAAGAAGATGACCCTCCAACGACCTGGAACACAGGAACAGGTTTCCTACACAACTACACAAAATTGAATTAAGTGATCAACTCAGAACCACCTGATCTCCACCAACGAGTCACCTGATCTCCACCCCCAAATCACCTGATCTCCACCAACGAGTCACCTGATCTCCACCCACAAATCACCTGATCTACACCAACACGTCACCTGATCTCCATCAATGTGTCACCTGATCTCCAACTGCCTTACCATCCTCCTGCAGGGGGAGCTGAGGTGTTCAGTTTGAACTGGCTCTGACGAGCCGTATTTTGTGGTTCAGTGCTGCAGGGTTATAAACGCCACTGTCAGAGTTCTGGATTTGCTCCCCATGCTGGTTTCCATGCCGACCACCAAACGGCGTACCACTCTGGCCAGAGAGGGTGACGTCCTGCCCATCAGGCGATCTGGCGAGGCACTGGGACTTAACATGACCAAAGGCGATTTCAGAGGGAGGACTGGAGTCACAGGTGAGATCACTGATGCTCCGCCTCCTTTGGTGTCATCCCCACAAATTACATCACTGATGATGTCACAGGCGTTGGTCGGCAGCTCCGTTGGTGAGGTTGGTGTCTTCACCTCACAAATGGTGATTAACTTTCCCCTTGGAATGACATCATCAGCGGTGGACAGCGGGATGACTCTGACCTGCCGGCCTGCCTCCATACTCCCTGTTGTCACAGTAATATCGGAGCTGTTGTCCCTGGTTGTCATGGTGACGACCCTACCGGAGGCGGTGTCATAGCTTTGCCCAACAGTGTAGCTCTTCTCTTTGATTGGCTGAGGGGGAGCTTGGTTTGTTATGACCTCGCCCATCTGGAGTGCACAGGTGCACAACATCAAACACACAAAGACTGAGTGATTAACCAATCATGTGACAGGTGTGGTAAGCTCAGGTGAGTGTAATAACGTCAGGACAGATGAGTGTCTGTGGTGAGTTCACTGTCTGTAATAACATCAGGACATATGAGTGTCTGTGGTGAGTTCACTGTCTGTGGTGAGTTCACTGTCTGTAATAACATCAGGACAGATGAGTGTCTGTGGTGAGTTCACTGTCTGTAATAACATCAGGACAGATGAGTGTCTGTGATGAGTTCACTGTCTGTGATGAGTTCACTGTCTGTGGTGAGTTCACTGTCTGTGGTTAGTTCACTGTCTGTAATAACATCAGGACAGATGAGTGTCTGTGGTGAGTTCACTGTCTGTAATATATCAGGACAGATGAGTGTCTGTGGTGAGTTCACTGTCTGTAATAACATCAGGACAGATGAGTGTCTGTGGTGAGTTCACTGTCTGTAATAACATCAGGACAGATGAGTGTCTGTGGTGAGTTCACTGTCTGTAATAACATCAGGACAGATGAGTGTCTGTGGTGAGTTCACTGTCTGTAATAACATCAGGACAGATGAGTGTCTGTGATGAGTTCACTGTCTGTAATAACATCAGGACAGATGAGTGTCTGTGGTGAGTTCACTGTCTGTAATAACATCAGGACAGATGAGTGTCTGTGGTGAGTTCACTGTCTGTAATAACATCAGGACAGATGAGTGTCTGTGGTGAGTTCACTGTCTGTAATAACATCAGGACAGATGAGTGTCTGTGATGAGTTCACTGTCTGTAATAACATCAGGACAGATGAGTGTCTGTGGTGAGTTCACTGTCTGTGGTGAGTTCACTGTCTGTAATAACATCAGGACAGATGAGTGTCTGTGGTGAGTTCACTGTCTGTAATAACATCAGGACAGATGAGTGTCTGTGGTGAGTTCACTGTCTGTAATAACATCAGGACATATGAGTGTCTGTGGTGAGTTCACTGTCTGTAATAACATCAGGACAGATGAGTGTCTGTGATGAGTTCACTGTCTGTAATAACATCAGGACAGATGAGTGTCTGTGGTGAGTTCACTGTCTGTAATAACATCAGGACAGATGAGTGTCTGTGGTGAGTTCACTGTCTGTAATAACATCAGGACAGATAAGTGTCTGTGGTGAGTTCACTGTCTGTAATAACATCAGGACAGATGAGTGTCTGTGGTGAGTTCACTGTCTGTAATAACATCAGGACAGATGAGTGTCTGTGATGAGTTCACTGTCTGTAATAACATCAGGACAGATGAGTGTCTGTGGTGAGTTCACTGTCTGTAATAACATCAGGACAGATGAGTGTCTGTGGTGAGTTCACTGTCTGTAATAACATCAGGACAGATGAGTGTCTGTGGTGAGTTCACTGTCTGTAATAACATCAGGACAGATGAGTGTCTGTGGTGAGTTCACTGTCTGTAATAACATCAGGACAGATGAGTGTCTGTGGTGAGTTCACTGTCTGTAATAACATCAGGACAGATGAGTGTCTGTGGTGAGTTCACTGTCTGTAATAACATCAGGACAGATGAGTGTCTGTGGTGAGTTCAGGTGACTGTGGCTCTGCTGTGTTTGACAGGGTACGTTTCATTCATCCACCAGCAGGTGTCAGTGTGTTTCACCTCGTCTGGCTCCAGCGGTTCAATCATCGGAGAGTCGTCGACTCGTCGTAGAGGTGAGGAGGCGAGACGTTTCTCCCACTCTGTCATCCCTCCTCCTCCACCTGCTCCTCCTCCCTCTAGGAAGGAGCGTCTCAGAGCGCTGATGGAGGTCGGAGGTCTCTGCTCCTCCTCTGGACTCCCTAGAGTCTCCTGAAGAAACAAACAGTCAGTCTGGGTCAGGACAGAACGCCAACATCAAACACACTGACGACAGGTGACTCACCTGAGTCTGCAAGTCTTCATCCTGATCAGACTAAGAGACAGACAGACAGATAGACAGACAGGTTCATGTTAGTAGAGGAAGGAGCTAGGTGACACCTGCTGCTCTGTGTGATACAGGTGGAGTTCAGGTTCATTAAGATCAGATCAACAGTACCTCAGTCGCTGTCAGGTCTCCGTCCACAGCTGTGTCAGTCAGCTCAGTCTGAAAGACAGATGAGACCGACAGACAGACAGGTTAAACAGACACACAGACAGACAGATGAGACAGACAGACAGGTTAAACAGACACACAGACAGACAGATGAGACAGACAGACAGGTGAAACAGACACACAGACAGACAGATGAGACAGACAGACAGGTGAAACAGACACACAGACAGACAGATGAGACAGACAGACAGGTTAAACAGACACACAGACAGACAGATGAGACAGACAGACAGGTGAAACAGACACACAGACAGACAGATGAGACAGACAGGTTAAACAGACACACAGACAGACAGATGAGACAGACAGACAGGTTAAACAGACACACAGACAGACAGATGAGACAGACAGACAGGTTAAACAGACACACAGACAGACAGATGAGACAGACAGACAGGTTAAACAGACAGACAGGAGGTGAGACAGGTGTTTGTCACCTTGGTGTCAAGTTTCTGAGGAGTCGGAGGACTCTGCTGAGACAGTTCTGTCTCTCTGGTCTCTTCTTCCTCCTGCTGCACCTCCTCCTTCTCCTCCATCACCAACACCTCTTCAACTAGGAGACAAGGAGGCAAGGAGAGGAGGTGTCAGTTACTTTCGGCTCCACAGTCACCTGGTCTGACGTGTCTCCTCTGATTGGTCGTTTTCTATACCTTGCTCTGTCCTTGTCTCCTCCGCCCTCCTCTCAGGCGTTACCATGGTGATGAGGTCACTGACAGCGATGGCTTTCGATGCTCCGTACAGCCCCGTACCCATATCTACACACACACACACACACACACACACACACCAGCTGTGATGTCACAACCATAGAGAGCGTAACCATAGCAACCACTAGCCAGCTTCAGCAGTAGTAACCATAGCAACCACTGTGATGCTGTCAGCCAAGCTGTCTTCGTGTTCATCAGCAGCAAAGCATCACGGGTGCTCGTTGCCGAGGCAACGGCACATTCAGCCAGTCAGAGCTCAGGGGGCATGCAAGGCAGCCTGGGCCAATCAGCCAATCAGCATTGACCTGTTATTACATCATCACACGGCTCACTAACCAGGATACAAGCTAACAATGCTAACAATGCTAACAATGCTGACGTCAGACTTCCTTCCTGTCGCTCAGAGAAACAACAGAAGGGGCGGGGCTTAATCACGATATAGTGAGGCCACGCCCCACTGGGTGGGGGCGGGACTTTGACATTTCCATTACCATATTTTAAGATGGATGATGGGTTGAAGCGTTTGACTGGACAGATGATGACTGATGATGTCACTGATGACGGGACAGAGGTCTGACATTACATCAACAGAAACAGAAGATCTGATTGGACAGAAATGAAGACAGCCAATTACAAATGTGTCTGAATGAAGCAGAGCCCCACTAGCCAATCAGGACACAGCATTTCCTGAGAAGCTGAATGAAGTGAAGCATTCAGAGCTGTGGCCAATCATAAAGCAGTACTGCTACAGTACTGCTACAGTACACAGCAGTAACGGCCTCTACCTGTATGTGGACTACCATTGGCTTTGGGGGACGCTGTGATGGCCGGAGAGCCAATCAGAGGTGACGTGGTCCTTGAAGCTGAGGACCAATCAAAAACCCTGGTTACCAACCAGAACAAGTCAGAACTGACCAATCACAGAGCGGGACTCCTGAACCGGAACTCTCCTCCTGCTACTGCTAAGGTTAGTAGTAAACTATAACCGCACCTACTGAGACCAGAACCAGTACCGACCTATCACCTACATGTAACCCACTATAACCCGCAACACCAACTGCTAGGCATAGTCTTACTGATACACCATCATGACTACTGGGACCAGATCTATTACTACCACTGGGCCCGTAAACAGGACCAGTACGAGTACGTCATGAAGAGTACCTCCATCCAGGCTGCGGCTCAGCATGTTCCGCTTGCTGACGCATCGTGGGAAATGTGGTGCAGGTCTGGAGATCTGAGCGCTGGCTCTGCGACTCTGAATTTGTGTCCGACCGCTGTAACGAAACTTAGAACCCAGAGACAGGACCTTCTTAGGGGTTTCTTCTGGAGACATCAGCCTGAGAGACAGACAGGGAGAGAGAGACAGGCAGGGTCACATCATATCATGTTGTCATATCATACATCACGTTGTGACATTGAACATATCACAGACAGACTAACCTGAAGAAGGAGTGATGTTCCACACAGACTTTCCAAAGTCTTTTAGCTGCTCTGTGGTTCAACAGCTTGAAGCCAATCGTCGACTCAAACTGGTCAAACTGGAGACAGACAGACATACTGATTATGTTTAGAGAAACAAGACACAAGTAACACTATCTGTGGTTACTTCACATCCAACAGTCAGACCAGACCAGGACTCAGGGTGTCATGTCTGAACTCTTCTTCTATGGCGTTGAGCTGTGTGTATCTCACCTCTCCAGGTCGGATCTTGATGTAGAAGTTGTTTCTTTTGTATGAGATCTTCAGGATCTTCGGCCATGAGAATCTGTTGATCCTCAGTCTGTCTCTGTAGACCAGCAGACCGCTACTGCACACGCCCAGCATGATGGCCACACCCTCCGAGTCCTGCACACACATACACACACACACACGCGCACACACACACAAACACACGCACACACACACACACACACACACACACACACACACACACACCATGGCTTCGTGAATGACTCAAATGGAAGAACATTTAGTGCGATCAAAAATGATGTTGGGGTTAGGGGGTGTTTGCTTGATCCATCCAACCACCTCCACCTCCTCCTGGACTTTCTTGCTCTTTGTACGATGTCACCTGTGAGAGCGCATCCAGGACTGATGCTAAGGGAACCTCTGTTTGTTTGTTGAACTCACAACCTGACAATCTACCAGCAGGTGAGTCCAATCATTTCTAATATGGGAAAATAACAGCAACATTTTGTCACATTTAGCTAAAAACAATGTTTAAAAAACTGGGTTGAATTTTTGTCACTTTTTTGCACATTTAGAACAATATTTGTGAACTTAGAGATATTTTAAATATTTAAATCCAAATGTTAAATGTAAAATCTAAATGCTAAATCTAAATGCTAAATCTAAATCTAAATGTTAAATCTAAATCTAAATGTTAAATATAAATCTAAATGTTAAATCTAAATCTAAATCTAAATGTTGAAGCTAAATGTTTCGGGTGAAACTAAATATTTAGCTAAAATGCAAATTCAAATGCCGGTAACCGGAAGTGCCAAAATAAAAGCTCGAGGAGGTTAGATAGTGGCAAATAACGAATAAAACCCATCTTATCCGGGGAAATGGACCCTTGGACATGGATTATCGTGATAATAACTGCCTAGATGAACAAACACATTTGGAGAAACTTTATTTGAAGAGTACTTTGAGTTTTTAGTGTCACTTTTATGAAGGGTGCGGGACTTGTGACCTGTAGCCACTATAGCCAACCACGAGGGGGCGCACTTTGACTTGACTCATTTATTGACATGTTTGCAGAGGTATGTCCGACAGTACAGTTTACCGGGGTGAAGGCGGGCGGGTGTAGAGATCCTACACCGCGAAAATTACAGATCAGTCAAAGTGTTAGTTAGTTATTATCACGATAATCCATGTCCAAGAGTCCATTTCCCCGGATAAGATGGGTTTTATTCGTTATTTGCCACTATAAACACGCTCTGACCTCCTCGAGCTTTTATTTTGGCACTTCCGGTTACCGGCATTTGAATTAGCATATTAGCTAAATATTTAGTTTCACCCGAAACATTTAGCTTCAACAATTAGATTTAGATTTAGATTTAACATTTAGATATATATTTAACATTTAGATTTATATTTAACATTTAGATTTATATTTAACATTTATATTTAACATTTAGATTTATATTTATATTTAACATTTAGATTAACATTTAGATTTAACATTTAGATTTATATTTAACATTTAGATTTATATTTAACATTTAGATTTAGCATTTAGATTTAGATTTAGCATTTAGATTTTACATTTAACATTTGGATTTAAATATTTAAAATATCTCTAAGTTCACAAATATTGTTCTAAATGTGCAAAAAAGTGACTCTCAAAAATTCAAACCAGTTTTTTAAACATTGTTTTTAGCTAAATGTGACAAAATGTTGCTGTTATTTTCAGAGCGAGACGCTTTACAAACGGCACCCCATATTCTAATAGCCTCCAAACAATTCATAACATTTTCAAGTGCACCTCTCAACACGCAGTACTAATGCAGTTATAATGTTAACACTGTAAAGTAGCACAACAAGTGTTAGCTTCAGTTAGACGAGAGAAAGATAATATATGTTTGAGGTGCAGTGTTTGGAGTGAGACCAGGCTGGGAGGACTGGAGGACTCTCTGCACCGGGGACCTCTATGATGTTTGATGAGCAAAATAAATAATTAATGAATAAAAGAAACGCTGAATGACGACATCAAGATGTTTGTATGAACACTCACACAGTCAAACACACTGAAACACACCTGCAGGCAAACAGTCTTACCTCGGACTTAGCTGAAGGCAAGCAATCAAAGCGGCTTCCTACCATCTACTCCATTCAGACAGACAGGTAGACAGACAGACAGACAAAAAAAGAACAGAACAGCTGGTCTAAGTGTGAAAATTGACCATGCCATTCAAACATAACAATATTAACATTACAGTTACATAGATATATCCTTAACCATATAATCTGTAACTTTATAACTGTCTTACTGTATAACCCTGTAACTAACACAGACAGACAAAACAACAACAACAAAAGAACAGAACAGCTGGTCTAAATGTGAAACTTGACCACGCCACTCAAACACAACAGTCAGGGACAGTCCGCTTGGTAAGAAATCAACCAGCTCTACTGCGATTGTCTTCAGTCTTAACATCCAGCTGTATGGTCATCGTCATGAACGAAATGACTTCACGTCTTGATTGGAGACCATGCATCAGTGTACAGGGTCTGGAGCTCTGGTATATTCGTGCAGACCCTTGTGGTCTGGATTCTGATGAAGATACATACATGGTGAGTCCAGGTGTTGTAGACTGACAGCTTGCATGATGATGTTCTGCACCAGCTTTTCCAGGTAGTTCATGTCAGTGTAACCTGCCAGAACTGAGTACATTTTGAGGGTTGGGATGTGTTTGGCAGCAGTATGATAGTGGATGTCTGTAAGATTCACAGAAGAGTTAGTGAAGAACAGGAGAGAGCTCCATGGTACAGTTTGTCTTTGATGCCGTTTGTGGATTTGAGGTGAAGTCCAGTCTGTCCAGAGGTTTTTTTCTTCTTTCTGTAAACAGGGGTTGATGTCAGGGGAATCTCCAGGGTTTGGAGTTGTGGCGCCGATACAGAACTTGGAACCTGGACTCTGAGGTCCCAGTTTAAAACAATGATAAGTGATCAGGACTCTGTGGATCCAGTCAGAGCTGCTGCTGATCCAGATTGGACTGACATTAAGGTTTCACTCTGTGTGCAATGAATTTTCCATCATTGACTCAGTCTCTCAGTAACAAACACACAGATGATTGATCGTGGACAGGAAGTGGGTCATGTATTGATTGATCAGACAATTGAAGATCACTGATGTGTGCTCATTTAACATTAGAGGAGCACTGTGAGAAAATAAGTTTTGTTTTTTAAGTCATCCCACTCTGTGAAATGATGTGAAAACACAATTTAACTGAAAATAACTTAAAGAAACTGATCAATTCTTAAACATAAAATTGATTGAATGTTTCAAATTTGATGAACAAAGTTGTTCAGTGTGAACAAAGTTTGTAACAGTCGTGAGCAGCTGGAAGCAAACAGCTGCATGAGGTTACCTGTCCACAGGTGAGTCACATGACAGAGAGGCTGAGTGTTTGGAGGCTTCACCACTCTGTAAAGACTGCTCTGGAACATAGAGCAACAATTTCAGAATAATGTCCGTCAACGTAAAATCACAAACAATCTGTGGATTTCATCGTCTACACTTCATCACATCATTCAAAGATTCAGCCAATCAGAAGAAAGCTCTGTAACAAGGGACCAGGCTGAGAACCAATCATGTGTGTCGGTGATGTTCAGGCCTGCAGACAGCATCAAACACAGACAGGACTCTGTGGTGGACATCACTGCATGGACTGAAGACACTGAGGACAACATCAACACACTGAGGACAGCTTGTTTAAGGTGGACTGAAGACACTGAGGACAACATCAACACACTGAGGACAGCTTGTTTAAGGTGGACTGAAGACACTGAGGACAACATCAACACACTGAGGACAGCTTGTTTAAGGTGGACTGAAGACACTGAGGACAACATCAACACACTTCATCTGACTGCACTGAGGACAGCTCAGACTCCACCACGACTCCACCACCTTCTGTGGGCCAGAGCTCATTTAGGATGGAATGAGCTCATTACAAAAGACAGCATCCATGATGGTATGAGGGGGTTGGAGCACATGACATGATGGGTAACCTGACCATGGCATGAACACATGTGAAGGCTCCATTAATGCTGAACAGTATAAACAGGTTTTGGTTGGACATCATGATCTGGTCCACGTATGACCAGAACCCCAGAGAACATGCTGCTGTTCTACCAGAGCCACAGAGAACATGTTATCTTTGAATTCTCTTGTGTTCTGTTACCTTTGCGTGATGAAGATCAACTCCGTACATTGAAAGTTTCTTTACATTTTCCAGGAAGTGTATCTCTGCTTCAGCCGGTGTCATTCCTCTAAAACAAACACGTTTGTTAGTTTGACAGCTTCAAAAATTCAAACATCTATACACCATGAATCTGCATCCTAGGTGTTGTTGTTTAGTGTTCTGAACCTGTATGTTCTGTGCAGCTCCATGATCTTCTCCTCCATTTCTTTTGTTTGATTTGGGGCAAAACTGAGTTGACTGACATCATCTGAACCACACTCATCTGATGTGAACAGAGAGAAAGACAGGTAGTCAGACAGACAGGTCACATGAAACAGACAGACAGGAAAGTGAACAGGGTTTGGTCGGGTACAAGCAGGGTCCAGTACCAGGATCGTAGTCTCCAAGCTCTGATTGGACGGTGTAGGAGCCGAGTACAGTGTGAGTCGCAAATGAACATGGGAGGCGACCAGAAACTATATCCTGTCTGAGCTGGAGACACAGGAAGTACCTGCAGGCAGACAGGAATCAGACATCACCTTTGTCAGGTACAAACAGGTGAATATATGACAGAGCTTGATTTACTTGACTTCACTTGACTTACCTGGTGATGTCCTCAGAGAGCTGGGCAGGGTGAGGAGGGTAAAACTTGACATTAAAGGAGAAATTCCAGGGAACACCTGACAGACACAGATGAGGGAGTCATTTAACACAGGAAGTTAACCAACTGCCAGCCAATCAGGAGCAAACATAGATGAAGGGGGTTGGGCCACTGACCTCTAACCTGCTTCTTCATCTCCTTTGACGGGTCCAACCAGTTCTACAGGACAAGAAGGACAGACAGGTCAGCAGACAGGCATGCAGGTCAACAGTCAGACAGACAGACAGACACACAGACAGAAAGACAGACAGGTACCTTGTTGTTGTCTGCATCTCTAAAGGACAGCGCGAAGTAGTCTTTTTCCAGCAGGTTGACATGTTCACAAACCTTTTCGAACAGCTGAACACCACGAGCTCGTTTCTATACAACAGATAGAGACAGGACTGAACACATAGTCAGCATCAACACCATCATGAAGATCCTGGTCCAGTCTCTGTCCTGGTTCACCTGTGAGTCTCACCTGTCTGACCTTTCTGACCTCCACTTGTCTGACCTGTCTGACCTCCACCTGTCTGACCTCTACCTGTCTGACCTCCTCCTGTCTGACCTCCACCTGTCTAAGCTGGTTTAAGTCGTATTTCTTAGATCGATCTCAGTTTGTTCACGTCAATGATGAATCCTCCATGCAGACCAAAGTTTGTCATGGAGTCCCACAAGGTTCTGTACTTGGACCACTTCTATTTAGTTTATATATGCTTCCTTTAGGGAACATTATCAGGAATCACTCTATCAATTTTTATTGTTATGCTGACGACACCCAATTATATTTATCAAGCCTGATGAAACCAATCAGTTAACTAAACTCCAAGCATGCCTTAAGGATATAAAAAGTTGGATGACCTACAATTTTCTGATGTTAAATTCAGACAAACTGAAGTTCTTGTAATTGGACCCAAACACCTCAGAAACTCTCTTTCTAGAGACTTAGTTACTTTAGATGGGATCACCCTGGCCTCCAGCTCCACTGTAAAGAATCTTGGAGTTGTTTTTGATCAGGATTTGTCCTTTAACGTCACATAAAACAAATTTCGAGGACTGCATTCTTCCACTTACGTAACATCGCTAAAATCAGACGCATCGTGTCTCAGGCGGATGCAGAAAAACTAGTCCACGCATTTGTTACTTCAAGGCTGGACTATTGTAACTCTTTGTTATCAGGCTGCTCTAATAAGTCTCTTAGGACTTTACAGTTAATTCAGATGCTGCTGCACGTGTTCTGACAGGAACCAAGATCAGAGATCACATCTCTCCCATTCTGGCTTCCTTGCATTGGCTACCTATTAAATCTAGAATAGAATTTAAATTCTTCTCCTTACTTACAAAGCTCTTCATGGTCAGGCACCATCATATCTAAAAGAGCTCATAGTACCTTACTACCCCTCTAGAACACTGCGCTCTCAGGATGCTGGGTTCCTTGTGGTTCCTTGTGGTTCCTTGTGGTTCCTATAGTTTCCAAAAGTAGATTGGGAGCCAGAGCTTTCAGCTATCAGGCTCCTCTTCTGTGGAACAAACTACCATTCTGGGTTCAGGAGGCAGACACGGTCAACACCTTTAAGAGTAGACTGAAGACTTTCCTTTTTGATAGAGCTTATAGTTAGTGCTGGCTCAGGTCATCCCTTAGTTATGCTGCCATAGGATTAGAGTGCAGGGGGACTCTGTCTCTCTCTCTCTCTCTCTCTCTCTCTCTCTCTCTCTCTCCATCTGTAAACATTCATGTCTCATTAATCATGTCACTAACTAAACTTCTTCCCTGGAGTTTCTGTCTCTGTCGTCCAGCAGGTTCTCGTGGATCGTGGCTGCTGCTGTGATCCTGCATGACGTCCACTACACATATTACTACTGTCATTATTGCTGCCATATCTCCATCACAGTTTATAGTTAGTTGATGATTTTCTGCTGCTGAGCATCTGTGTCTCTCTATCTGCCCCTCTCTCTTTCTCTAAAGAGTACTGTCTAGACCTGCTGTGCATGAAAAGTGTCATGAGATAACTTTTGATATCATATGGCGCTATAGAAATAAAATTGAATTGAATTGAATTGAATTGACCTGTCTCACCTCCACAGTGCAGGTGAACAGGGATCCATCCAGCAGGGTGACTTTGGTCTGCATGGTCCTAAAGCTCAGCGGGTTCCTAGCAGGCGAGCGAGCAATCCAGCTGCTTGATGACAGGTGACTCGCAGAGTCCTCAGCCAATGAGCTTTGGGCTTGGCTCTGGGACAGTGCACCCTCTCCTCCCTGAGGATGCAGGAAGTGATGTCACATTCCTGAGTAACAGTCTGTTTGTTTACCTCTTTGTGGTTTTTACCTGTTTAGGTGTGGAGTGGTTGGTAGCTTCAGGGAAAGACTCCGCTTCTTTGGGCTGGGCCTCCTGTGGCTCACCTGGCTCTGTAGTCATGGTGATTCACCTGAGAGACAGTAATGACACGGTTATCAAACAGATGTGATGTCAGAACTGGAGAGGCAGTCAATTGGTTTCTGACCTGGGAGGGCACACAGAGCTGGAAGCTGATTGGCTGTCAGGGAAACGATGCATTCACATGTCGTCAGAAAACAGGAAACTCGTCATTTCAGATACACAACCCAAAACACAAGATCCAAAGTACACAACTCAAAGTACACAATCCAAAGTATAAGACTCAAAGTACATGACCCAAAGTAGACAACCCGAAGTACACAATCCAAAGTACAAGACAATAAGTACACAATCCAGTATAGACGACCAGAAGTACACACCCCGAAGTACACGACCCAAAGTAGACGACCCGAAGCACACGACCAGAGGTACTCAACCAGAAGTACACAACCCTGGACTGAACTCTGAGCTGTTTTGTGACACTTCCTGCATTGCAACCAACAACCCAGGCAGGCCTTCTTCCCAATCCTGAAGAGTTCAGTACAATAGGAATCGCTTTGAGCTTATTTTCTGTACCGATAGAGTCAAATGAGAATTTCAATATGGGATCTGATGCTTGTTCTTCAATAAACTCTTCTCTAGACAATTATGGCAACCTGATCTTGACTGAGGTTGTTCAGAGCACTCACCTTGTTCCTCAGATTCCTGTAAGGGTGAAGCCACCTGCAATGTTAGTGGACCATCCTTCCAAATCCAGAAAATTATTCATGCCTCGCACTGGCAACCTTTCCAAATACCAGATCAGAGGATAGATGAAAAAGATGTGTGGGAACCAACAGAGGAACCAACCCTGCACCAATTACAGGAGATCTTCCCCCAGAGAAAGGCAAAGTGCTTTCCACAAATAAACTCTCCATCCAAAGACACAAAACCCAACCAAGTTGCTTCCACATGCAATGGCACTCGCAGCATAAACGTTATCAGTCCTTTAAATCTGTCGCAACTAGTGACAGTGTAAAGAATGGACATAATATGAGTGACATCACACAGGTGAAGCTGAAAATATGCAGCACTGGCTGCAGCCATGCTGGATCTTCTGCTCACCCTCAGTACAGTTGTCATGAACGGGGAAATTAGCTACAGAGACCAAAACTGTTTTTTGTACCAGGCTGTAAACATGTTTATTTCTGCTGTTGGACATTTGGACATGGGGACTTATGGACACTGACTCACTTCTGGAGCCAGACTCAGGTGGACGTTAGAGGAACTGCAGTTTTTAGCACTTCCACATTGGCTTCATTTCCCAGCTGGGGAGGTAGCCACTTGGTCACAACCTGATTACACATATAAATCATATGATAATATATAAAATATATAAATGTATGAAACATTATAAAAACATAAAACAAACATTGATTATAAATATAATAAATAAACATTTACACACAGAGATGATGCAGGAGGTTTTCATGCAGCAGGAAACACCCCGCTGCAACACACACACACACACACACACACACACACACACACACACACACACACACAGAGCTGCAGTGTGATGAAGCAGAATGATGCTGTCTCTCTCTCTGTCTCTCTCTCTGTCTGTCTGTCTCTCTGTAATAATCTGATCATCTCTTCTATCAATAACCTTCTCATGTCCTCATCGATCAGCAGTTCGTCTTCACCTGTTTTCGTGTCCTCGTGTCTACCTGTCCTCCTGTCCTGTCCTCGTGCAGGACGCTCGCCCTCTTCCTCCAGGTAACGGCCGGACGCTTTTTTTTTTATTACGTCATCGCTCTCTACGACAGAGCGCACGCACGACGGCGACGGCACAGCTGTGACGCCATGACGCACGGCGCGTAGACAGATGTTCGTATTAAACCAGAGCCCCCCCCCCCCCGTTGTGTGTGTGTGTGTGTGTGTGTGTGTGTGTGTGTGTGTGTGTGTGTGTGTGTGTTACTCACCAGTAAATTGGAAACATCACCGTCATCGATTGAGACAGAAAAAGGAGAAGTTAATGGGAGCATTACAAATATATATATACACACACACACATACAGTATATACAGTGTACATAATGTATATACTGCATATACTGTATGGATATGCAGTATATACATATGTACACAGTATATACAGTATGTGTAGTATATACAGTATGTGTAGTATATACAGTATATACATTATGTGTAGTATATACAGTATATACAGTATGTACACAATATACATAGTATGTGCAGTATACAGTACATACATTATGTACACAGTATATATATTTGTGCAGTATATACAACAGTATATAGAGTATATACACAGTATCAGTCCAAGTCTGGACAGGTCTGAATCAGAACTCTCATCAGTCTAAAGTCCAGATGTTCTCTGGTCTGATGTCCGTTCATGTGTTTGTTGGTCTCCATCAGTCATTCAGACCATGAAGGTGATTCACACAGTCTGAACACTTCATCGTTGTTCTGTGATGAACTTTTCTGCAGCAGAGCAAACTCTGTCTGTTCTTCATGAGACACTTTGATCAGAGTGTTTGATGAAGATACAATCAGAGTTGTTGAAATGTTCTGGACTGACTGACCTTCATGTCTTAAAGTAACGATGGACTGCCGTTTGTCTTCACCTGGCTGAGCTCTTCTTGTGATAATATGGATTACTACAGTAGATGAATATTTACTGTCTGCCATCATGACCTCACACAGTCAAATTATTTCACAGTTTGATGTTTTTAGTTTCTACAACAAACAAATCATAAAAATAAAAGTCCACACTTTAGACTTTAGACTATACACATAAATATTATACACATGTGTAAATATATGAAGAACAAATGAGACAGATTCAACACAACATGATGAGGATGATGACTTTAAAGATGGAGCACAGATCAGACAGCATCAGTGACATCACTAAAACACAGCGAGCTAATGACATGATACAGAAGTGATTTACCTGTTCAGGTGTTCAGGTGAAGATGATGAATGTTAAAGTCCTTTAAATGTGTGTGTGTGTGTGTGTGTGTCTGTCTGTCTGTTGTCCGGTCTGTTGTTCAGACAGATTAGTGATTTTAACTCTGACACATCAGGCCACGCCCAAACAGATTACCTCTCCCCCTCAGTACAGCTGTCAATCACATGGTGGGGGTGGGTTTACAGATGTGCAGTCACCCATTCATGATGACCTCCCTGCAAAGGATTATGGGATTTGAGTTTAGAAACATGAACACTGATGGTGAGCAGAGTGAGGCAGTGTTTGTCTGGCGTGATGCTCCCTCCATTCAGTCGTGGTCTCCTATTTGTGGAGCTGATCTATGATTGGCTGATATGTGATTGTCTTTGACCATAACCAGGTTGAGAAGTAGTGAGTAAGTTTGGTTGGTCTGTGCAGTCAGAATAGCATGATTACTACAGTGTTAAATAAATCATTGTGCTGCACAGGGAGGGGTTATTATAGCCACATCTTAATTCAGACCTGTTAGCGCCTTCTAGAGACAGCAACATTCAAACCAGAGCATGAATGGAAAGAGATAAATTATTACAGGCTCTGCATTACCTCTGAGAATAATAAAGGTTTGATCCTGTTTCTCTTTGAACTAGCAGCCTTAGTTGACCACTTTGCTCTTGAAGGGCGAGGACAGTGATGGAAAATGTCTATGTCTATATATCTCCATCATTTTATACTGCTCTGTCTGTTCTCTGATCATCATCACTGTGTGGTTTGAATCAGCCACCAAACAGAACAGACCGCAACAGACAGTCAAGACTGCAGAGAAGATCATCAGTGTCAGCCGGCCCTCCATCCATGACTTGTACCAGAGTCAGGACACATCTCTGCAGATTCTTACCAACCCCAGCGCAGCCTGTGTGATCTTCTCTCCTCTGGGAGGCGCTGCAGATTACTGAATGCCAAAACAGACTCGCTCTATTCATCAGCTAAACCAGACACACAGTGTCAGGTACAATTCCTGTGTAGAACCTGTGTATTAGAAATTATTATCTCCACTGTTGACATTTGTTCTTTCAGTATGTGTATGTTCAGTATCTTTACACACATACAATCTATTCACGCCTCTCACACTGTATATACTTTAATTATCTACACAACACAACCTGCTGCATGAATCATATTTATTTCAGCTTCCTGTCTACAAATGTTACTATAGTTTGAGATTCTGTGGAATAAAAGCAGAAACAAGCTGGGCTGACTCCAGCTCTCTTTCTTTAATGCAGATACATCTGTTCACGTCAGCCTCTTTGATCATTCTCTCTCTCTCCTTGTGTCCATCTGCTTGCCTGTGCTGAGCAGCTCTGACCTCTCAGTTCATCTCCATTTAGCTGTTCTTGGCAGGCCGGGACTCAAATGAGGACTCAGATGCAGAGTTAGGCTGAGAGTAGCTTTTATTCAGGACTTGAATATCCCTCGAAAGAGTGAGGCTATAAAGTAGGCCTAAACTAAGAGAAACAAAAAATCACTCCGAGGAGGAAAAAACTCTGAACTAACTTTACCAAAGATTAACAAAATCAAAATCACTCACAACGAGGAGAAAACAAAGGCTATGAAAACATTAACTAAGGACGCTCCTACGAGGCTGACAAAACACTAGGCTAAACACCAGGAAACCAAAAGGGCTAGACTAAGATAATACAACAAAAAATCACTCTTGCGAGGAAGAAAACAAAAGAACACTAGAGCTATAAAGCTATGAATGAGGCTAGGAAATTACAACAAAAAATCACTCTTGCGAGGAAGAAACAACAGATCACTTGAGCAAAAAGCTGTGGCTGTGGCTGTGGCTGTGGGTTCAGGAAAGAAGGCTTGGGTGAACGCTGCATGAGACGAAACACTGCGGCACGGGACAAAGGGAGACGCAGACAATATATACACCAGGTAATGGGGAACAGGTGGAAACAATCAGGGCGGGGAAGACAATCAGACCGGTGACACATGAGGAAGGGCAAGTGACCTGAAACAAGAGGAGAGTTATCTTTCAAAATAAAACAGGAAGTGACAAGACAAGACAAAAACCCAGCTTGACCTCACCGCGGTGTGACAGTTCTCCTGTTTTTGTCTCCTCCAGCTCATCCCTCCTTTCCTTTTCCTCAAGAATACTGGCTTGGAGATGACTCAGATTAGAAGCATGGCTGCTGCTGGAATGCCGACTAATCTGAGAGCTTGTAGTAATATGAGTCCTCTTGATGGGAGAACTACGTGAGCCATGGGATCATGTATGTGTCTTCAGCATATGAATCCCATAGTAGTCAGGAGGCTTCCTCTGTCATGCTAACTGGCTGTGTTAGGGGTTCAGCTAACGCTTCAAAGATACTGATGACCCTGGTTTGATCCTCTGTGAGAGGTAGACAACAATGGTTTAGGTGAAAGGCCAGGCTCTGTTTGGTGAGGAGGTGTAGATGGCCTCGGTGCTGTGGGGTGGACTCATCCATGTTGAGCTGCTTCAGTCTCTTCCACCTTGGGATCCATCCATATACTCAGTAGAAGGAGCCTGACCTTCATTAGTGCGCTCAGTCACTCAGTCAGCCATGTTAGCTCACTGTGTGGAGTGTGGCTCAATCTCTGGCTCCAAGGACCATTTGTTGTGGATATAAAGGTTCAATATGTTTGAATGTTTGTTATGAGTTTTCTTGTTGATGATCGCTGTGGTTTCTATTATAGAGCCTGGAACATCAAACTGGCATCAAAGGAACCGCCCTAAGCTGGTTTAAGTCGTATTTCTTAGATCGATCTCAGTTTGTTCACGTCAATGATGAATCCTCCATGCAGACCAAAGTTTGTCATGGAGTCCCACAAGGTTCTGTACTAGGACCACTTCTATTCAGTTTATATATGCTTCCTTTAGGGAACGTTATTAGGAATCACTCTATCAATTTTCATTGTTATGCTGACGACACCCAATTATATTTATCAATCAAGCCTGATGAAACCAATCAGTTAACTAAACTCCAAGCATGCCTTAAGGATATAAAAAGTTGGATGACCTACAATTTTCTGATGTTAAATTCAGACAAACTGAAGTTCTTGTAATTGGACCCAAACACCTCAGAAACTCTCTTTCTAGAGACTTAGTTACTTTAGATGGGATCACCCTGGCCTCCAGCTCCACTGTAAAGAATCTTGGAGTTGTTTTTGATCAGGATTTGTCCTTTAACGTCACATAAAACAAATTTCGAGGACTGCATTCTTCCACTTACGTAACATCGCTAAAATCAGACGCATTGTCTCTCAGGCGGATGCAGAAAAACTAGTCCACGCATTTGTTACTTCAAGGCTGGACTATTGTAACTCTTTGTTATCAGGCTGCTCTAATAAGTCTCTGAGGACTTTACAGTTAATTCAGAATGCTGCTGCACGTGTTCTGACAGGAACCAAGATCAGAGATCACATCTCTCCCATTCTGGCTTCCTTGCATTGGCTCCATATTAAATCTAGAATAGAATTTAAATTCTTCTCCTTACTTACAAAGCTCTTCATGGTCAGGCACCATCGTATCTAAAAGAGCTCATAATACCTTACTACCCCTCTAGAACACTGCGCTCTCAGGATGCTGGGTTCCTTGTGGTTCCTATAGTTTCCAAAAGTAGATTGGGAGCCAGAGCTTTCAGCTATCAGGCTCCTCTTCTGTGGAACAAACTACCATTCTGGGTTCAGAAGGCAGACACGGTCAACACCTTTAAGAGTAGACTGAAGACTTTCCTTTTTGATAAAGCCTATAGTTAGTGCTGGCTCAGGTCATCCCTTAGTTATGCTGCCATAGGATTAGACTGCAGTAGGACTCCACCTCTCTCTCCAGCAGGTTCTCGTGGATCGTGACTGCTGCTGTGATCCTGCATGACGTCCACTACACATATTACTACTGTCATTATTACTGCCATATCTGTTACTGTAATCATTTTATCATTCATTGTAATTCATTGTCATTTTATCAGTCATCGTAATTCATTGTCATTTTATCAGTCATTGTAATTCATTGTCATTTTATCAGTCATTGTAATTCATTGTCATTTTATCATTCATTGTAATTCATTGTCATTTTATCAGTCATTGTGATTCATTGTCATTTTATCAGTCATTGTAATTCATTGTCATTTTATCATTCATTGTAATTCATGTGTCCGTCCTGGGAGAGGGATCCCTCCTCTGTGGCTCTTCCTGAGGTTTCTTCCACATTTTTTCCCTGTTAAAGGTTTTTTGTGGGCAAGTTTTTCCTCACTGGAACCGAGGGTCTAAGGACAGAGGGTGTCACTCCCTGTACAGATTGTAAAGCCTCAGAGGAAAATGGACTTTGTGACTTTGGACTATACAAATAAAACCTGATTTGATCTGATTTGATTTGGATTGGTTCTGAGAATATTTACATCAAATCATGAACCTGTTCTTCAAATCATGTCATATATGAACAGGATGCTGTTTAGCTCAGTAAGTCGAATGTTCATTCTGTACAGTGGCTCAAATCTGACCTGTGACCATCCCCCTCTACTCACACACACACACACACACACACACACACACACACGCACACACACACACACACACACACACACACGCACACACACACACACACACACACACAACACACACACACACACACACACGCACACACACACACAACACACGCACACACACACACACACACACACACACACACACGCACACACACACACACACACACACACACGCACGCACACACACACACAATAAATGAAATGAATAAAAAAGTTTCAATTTAATAATTTGAATTATTTGACAGATGACGCTGATGATGAAGATTAATTAGATTTTTTTGTATGGGTTTGATTGGTCTTCGGAGCAGCCCTCTGATTGGCCGAGGCAGCTGGCATTCAGCGGGTGGGCGGGACCTGTGAGCTCCGGTAGGTCTGAGTGTTTTTCAGACAGAAGAGGACGAAGAAGAAAGAAAGAAAGAAAGAAAGAAAGAAAGAAAGAAAGAAAGAAAGAAAGAAAGAAAGAAAGAAAGAAAAGTTTATTCTGTCCTGCTGAAAAAGAGACCAACGAAGAAGAAAAAACAAACTTTGGCTCCAGCGCGAGTTTGTTTATTTCTCTGTGTAGACAGACAGACAGACAGACAGACAGGAGGACAGACAGGAGGACAGGCAGGAGGACAGACACTGTATACCATCTGTGCTTCTGTCTGTCTGTCACAGAGGACGCAGGATGGCACCGGGGTGTGTCACCGCCCTCAGCCGGACCTCCTCCGGCGGGCACACAGAGCTCTGACAGCCCGCTGCTGGATCTGTGTCAGTGAACCCGGACTGAAACAGTGGATCCAGACCCAAGTGGACTGAAGTGGACCGAGGTGGACCAGCTGGGTTCAAGATGTCCTCAGAGATGGCTGTAGGTGTGGTCTTCAGGGTTCTGCTGCCCCTCAGTTTGACTGCAGGTAAGACCAGTGTTTGTCTTGAAGTTGTTTCTGGAGGAAGAACTTGAAGTACTCAGAGTACCCTGAACACTCAAAGTACTCTGTCAAAAGTACTAACACACACTGTAAAAATACTGAGTATGTACTGTACTAAAAGTAAAAATACTTGTTAAACAGCGTATCATTACACACTGATTATTTTAATGAACGATTCATTGTTTTAATAATTGATTATTAAAAAAACAATGGTCAGTAACTGATTTTATCTATGATGAAGAAGGGCAGCAGCCAATCAGAGAGCTCATATGAAACCACTCAGATGTTTGTTCATCATAGACTAACGTCTGTGACCTCCTGCTGATCCACACTGACCTGTGATCAGGTGATCCACACTGACCTGTGATCAGGTGATCCACACTGACCTGTGATCAGGTGACCCACACTGACCTGTGATCAGGTGACCCACACTGACCTGTGATCAGGTGATCCACTCTGACCTCTGATCAGGTGATCCACTCTGACCTGTGATCAGGTGATCCACCCTGACCTGTGATCAGGTGATCCACTCTGACCTGTGATCAGGTGATCCACACTGACCTGTGATCAGGTGATCCACTCTGACCTCTGATCAGGTGATCCACACTGACCTGTGATCAGGTGACCCACACTGACCTGTGATCAGGTGATCCACTCTGACCTGTGATCAGGTGATCCACACTGACCTGTGATCAGGTGACCCACACTGACCTGTGATCAGGTGATCCACACTGACCTGTGATCAGGTGATCCACTCTGACCTGTGATCAGGTGATCCACACTGACCTGTGATCAGGTGACCCACACTGACCTGTGATCAGGTGATCCACACTGACCTGTGATCAGGTGATCCACACTGACCTGTGATCAGGTGATCCACACTGACCTGTGATCAGGTGATCCACTCTGACCTGTGATCAGGTGATCCACACTGACCTGTGATCAGGTGATCCACACTGACCTGTGATCAGCTGAACGGTGTCTCTGTCATTCGTACGTCTGTTCTCACACTATGTAACTTTGGGCTCCGGGTCGGGAGAAGTACGTAACGCTTTACGGGGGAATGCTGACAGGGAGTGGAGCCAGTGTCGTGCCAGAACCGGAGTTGGCTGAGGGGGTAATGAAACCGGGCTCAGCAGCCTCTATGGACATAATGGCAGAGGAGAGGAGAGCGAAGAGGAAGTGTGGGATACTACAACATATTGATCCAGTACCAAATGAATACAGGACCAGTATTGCCGATACAGCAGCTCATCTATTTTCGTGTAGGGAAGAGCAATGCATCATAACTCATGAAGTGAATGCATCAATATGCAAATATAGGAATACTAATCTTCCTTTGACAGTTAACACAAAAAGGTTGTTACATTACATACATCATTACACATACATCATTACTGTCAATATTTTACATCAAATCGCCCACCACTAAAATAAAAGGCTGAGCTGGGCATCTAGCTGTTGACTAGTAAGTAATATTAGCTGTCTGAAACCGGGACGTCACTTCGGGAGCCAGCCTCAAGTGGACGTTTAAGGAACTGCAGTATTTGGCACTTCCTGTGGTCAGTTCACAGACACAGAGGGTGATGATTGACTTCTTTAGTTCTTAAGCTGGTTAACTATGTTGGCATCTCTCATTCAACACAATGGGCTCCATTAGCAGTTAACGAGTTGCTAAAGTGCCCTTGAGCAAAGATTTCCAAAACCTTCCATGATCAGTCTCAAGCCTTAAATTGAGTTTTTTAGGTGGAATCTCCCTTTAAGATCGCTTCACATTCCAGAGAGAGGGGGAGGCGTCTGTGTTGACACACCGCTAACCACACACACACACACACACATATACACACACACACACACACACATATACACACATACACACACACATATACACACACACACACACACACACACACACACACACACACACACACACACACACACACACACAACCAGATGTTACCTGAGAAAGTGGAGGGGGAGGGGTGGTTAAACAGGGGGGGCACTCTTCCTGTCTGCACAGCCCCACACACACACAGCTGTAAACAGTTTGTGTGTGTGTGTGTGTGTGTGTGTTTGTGTGTGTATATGTGTTTGTGTGTGTGTGTGTGTGGAGGCGTTCATCCAAAGACTGTTTATGAATCTTCTGTCGGAGACTGAAATACATTTCAAACTCTGTCAACACTCAGACTGTACAGGCTACAAACATATCAACATGACACGGACATAAAAACAACTTCTAAACATGTTAACAACATGTGTGCTGATCCATGTACTGATCCACGTACTGATCCATGTACTGATCCATGTACTGATCCATGTACTGATCCACGTACTGATCCACGTACTGATCCACGTACTGAGTCATGTGCTGATCCATGTACTGATCCACGTACTGATCCACGTACTGAGTCATGTACTGAGTCATGTACTGAGTCATGTACTGATCCATGTACTGAGTCATGTACTGATCCATGTACTGATCCATGTACTGATCCACGTACTGAGTCATGTACTGATCCATGTACTGAGTCATGTACTGATCCATGTTTTAATCCATGTACTGATCCACGTACTGATCCACGTACTGATCCACGTACTGAGTCATGTACTGATCCATGTACTGATCCATGTACTGATCCATGTACTGATCCATGTGCTGATCCATGTACTGATCCATGTACTGATCCATGTACTGATCCACGTACTGAGTCATGTGCTGATCCATGTACTGAGTCATGTACTGATCCATGTACTGATCCATGTACTGATCCATGTACTGATCCACGTACTGAGTCATGTACTGATCCATGTACTGAGTCATGTACTGATCCATGTTTTAATCCATGTACTGATCCACGTACTGATCCACGTACTGATCCATGTGCTGATCCATGTACTGATCCATGTACTGATCCATGTACTGATCCACGTACTGAGTCATGTACTGATCCATGTACTGAGTCATGTACTGATCCATGTTTTAATCCATGTACTGATCCACGTACTGATCCACGTACTGATCCACGTACTGAGTCATGTACTGATCCATGTACTGATCCATGTACTGATCCATGTACTGATCCATGTGCTGATCCATGTACTGATCCATGTGCTGATCCATGTACTGATCCATGTACTGATCCATGTACTGATCCATGTACTGATCCACGTACTGAGTCATGTGCTGATCCATGTACTGAGTCATGTACTGATCCATGTACTGATCCATGTACTGATCCATGTGCTGATCCATGTACTGATCCATGTACTGATCCACGTACTGAGTCATGTGCTGATCCACGTACTGAGTCATGTGCTGATCCATGTACTGAGTCATGTGCTGATCCATGTACTGATCCATGTACTGATCCATGTACTGATCCACGTACTGAGTCATGTGCTGATCCATGTACTGAGTCACGTACTGAGTCATGTACTGATCCACGTACTGAGTCATGTGCTGATCCATGTACT
>JAFMOB010000321.1:136994-141994 GCA_018985215.1 Larimichthys polyactis | reverse complement strand
ATGAAGTACAACATGAAGTACAACATGAAGTACAACATGAAGTACACGATGAAGTACACGATGAAGTACAACATGAAGTACAACATGAAGTACACGATGAAGTACAACATGAAGTACAACATGAAGTACAACATGAAGTACACGATGAAGTACACGATGAAGTACAACATGAAGTACAAGGATGAAGTACAACATGAAGTACAAGATGAAGTACAACATGAAGTACACGATGAAGTACAACATGAAGTACACGATGAAGTACACGATGAAGTACACGATGAAGTACAAGATGAAGTACAAGATGAAGTACAACATGAAGTACAAGATGAAGTACACGATGAAGTACACGATGAAGTACACGATGAAGTACAACATGAAGTACAAGGATGAAGTACAACATGAAGTACAAGATGAAGTACAACATGAAGTACAACATGAAGTACAACATGAAGTACAAGATGAAGTACAACATGAAGTACAACATGAAGTACAAGATGAAGTACAAGATGAAGTACAACATGAAGTACAAGATGAAGTACAAGATGAAGTACAAGATGAAGTACAACATGAAGTACACGATGAAGTACAAGATGAAGTACAACATGAAGTACACGATGAAGTACACGATGAAGTACAACATGAAGTACAACATGAAGTACAACATGAAGTACACGATGAAGTACAAGATGAAGTACACGATGAAGTACAACATGAAGTACAACATGAAGTACAACATGAAGTACAACATGAAGTACAAGATGAAGTACAACATGAAGTACACGATGAAGTACAACATGAAGTACAACATGAAGTACAAGATGAAGTACAAGATGAAGTACAACATGAAGTACAAGATGAAGTACAAGATGAAGTACACGATGAAGTACAACATGAAGTACAACATGAAGTACAACATGAAGTACAAGATGAAGTACAAGATGAAGTACAACATGAAGTACACGATGAAGTACACGATGAATTACACGATGAAGTACAACATGAAGTACAAGATGAAGTACAAGATGAAGTACAACATGAAGTACAACATGAAGTACACAATGAAGTACAACATGAAGTAAAGAAAGTACACGATGAAGTACAAGATGAAGTACAAGATGAAGTACAAGATGAAGTACAAGGATGAAGTACAAGATGAAGTACACGATGAAGTACAAGATGAAGTACAAGATGAAGTACAAGATGAAGTACAAGGATGAAGTACAACATGAAGTACAAGATGAAGTACACGATGAAGTACAAGATGAAGTACAAGATGAAGTACAAGATGAAGTACAACATGAAGTACAAGATGAAGTACACGATGAAGTACAAGATGAAGTACAAGATGAAGTACACGATGAAATACAAGATGAAGTACAAGATGAAGTACAAGATGAAGTACAACATGAAGTACAAGATGAAGTACAAGATGAAGTACAACATGAAGTACAAGATGAAGTACAAGATGAAGTACAAGATGAAGTACACGATGAAGTACAAGATGAAGTACAACATGAAGTACAACATGAAGTACAAGATGAAGTACAAGATGAAGTACAAGATGAAGTACAAGGATGAAGTACAAGATGAAGTACAACATGAAGTACAACATGAAGTACACGATGAAGTACACGATGAAGTACAACATGAAGTACAAGATGAAGTACAAGATGAAGTACACGATGAAGTACACGATGAAGTACAAGATGAAGTACAACATGAAGTACAAGGATGAAGTACAACATGAAGTACAAGACGAAGTACAAGATGAAGTACAACATGAAGTACAAGATGAAGTACAAGGATGAAGTACAAGATGAAGTACAACATGAAGTACAACATGAAGTACAAGGATGAAGTACAACATGAAGTACAACATGAAGTACAAGATGAAGTACAACATGAAGTACAAGACGAAGTACAAGGATGAAGTACAAGATGAAGTACAAGATGAAGTACAACATGAAGTACAAGGATGAAGTACAAGGATGAAGTACAAGACGAAGTACAAGGATGAAGTACAAGATGAAGTACAAGATGAAGTACAAGGATGAAGTACAAGGATGAAGTACAACATGAAGTACAACATGAAGTACAACATGAAGTACAACATGAAGTACAACATGAAGTACAAGATGAAGTACAAGATGAAGTACAAGGATGAAGTACAACATGAAGTACAAGATGAAGTACAACATGAAGTACAAGATGAAGTACAAGATGAAGTACAACATGAAGTACAACATGAAGTACAAGATGAAGTACAAGATGAAGTACAAGATGAAGTACAAGATGAAGTACAACATGAAGTACAAGATGAGTACAGATGAAGTACAAGATGAAGTACAAGATGAAGTACAAGATGAAGTACAACATGAAGTACAAGATGAAGTACAAGGATGAAGTACAAGATGAAGTACAAGATGAAGTACAAGATGAAGTACAAGGATGAAGTACAAGATGAAGTACAAGATGAAGTACAACATGAAGTACAAGATGAAGTACAAGATGAAGTACAAGATGAAGTACAAGATGAAGTACACGATGAAGTACAAGATGAAGTACAAGATGAAGTACAACATGAAGTACAAGATGAAGTACAAGATGAAGTAACAACATGAAGTACAAGATGAAGTACAAGATGAAGTACAACAGGAGTACAAGATGAAGTACAAGATGAAGTACAACATGAAGTACAAAGAAGTACAAGATGAAGTACAAGATGAAGTACACGATGAAGTACAAGATGAAGTACAAGGATGAAGTACAGATGAAGTACAAGATGAAGTACAAGGATGAAGATATACACGATGAAGTACACGATGAAGTACAAGATGAAGTACAAGATGAAGTACACATGAAGTACAAGATGAAGTACATGAAGTACAAGATGAAGTACAAGGATGAAGTACAAGATGAAGTACAAGATGAAGTACAAGGATGAAGTACAAGATGAAGTACACGATGAAGTACACGATGAAGTACAAGATGAAGTACAAGGATGAAGTACAAGATGAAGTACAAGATGAAGTACAAGGATGAAGTACATGATGAAGTACAAGATGAAGTACAAGATGAAGTACAAGATGAAGTACAAGATGAAGTACACGATGAAGTACAAGATGAAGTACAAGGATGAAGTACAAGATGAAGTACAAGATGAAGTACAAGGATGAAGTACACGATGAAGTACACGATGAAGTACAAGATGAAGTACAAGATGAAGTACAAGATGAAGTACAAGATGAAGTACACGGTGAAGTACAAGATGAAGTACAAGATGAAGTACAAGGATGAAGTACAAGATGAAGTACAAGATGAAGTACAAGGATGAAGTACAAGATGAAGTACAAGATGAAGTACAAGATGAAGTACAAGGATGAAGTACAGCAAGAAGTACAAGATGAAGTACAAGACGAAGTACAAGACGAAGTACAAGACGAAGTACACGACGAAGTACAAGACGAAGTACAAGGATGAAGTACAAGATGAAGTACAAGATGAAGTACAAGATGAAGTAACAAATACACGATGAAGTACAAGATGAAGTAAGATGATACACGATGAAGTACAAGATGAAGTAACAAGATGAAGTACAAGGATGAAGTTACAAGATGAAGTACAGATGAAGTACAAGGATGAAGTACAAGGATGAAGTACACATGAAGTACAAGAGAAGTACAAGATGAAGTACAAGGAGAAGTACGTAAATAGATGAAGACAAGATAAGTACAGAAGCACAACGATGAAGTACAAGATGAATCAAGATGAAGTCAACATGAAGTACAAGGATGAAGTACAAGGATGATACAGATGAAGTACAAGATGAAGTACAAGATGAAGTACAAGGATGAAGTACAACATGAGTCAAGAGAGTACAAGATGAAGTACAAGATGAAGTACAAGGATGAAGTACAAGATGAAGTACAAGATGAAGTACAAGGATGAAGTCCAGGATGTAAAGATGAAGTACAGAGATGAAGTACAAGTGAAGTACAAGATGAAGTACAAGAATGAGTACAAGATGAGTACAAGGATGAAGTACACATGAAGTACAACATGAAGTACAAGACGAAGTACAATGAAGTACACATGAAGTACAAGATGAAGTAACAAGACGAATACAAGGATGAAGTACAATGAAGTACAAGATGAAGTAACGATAAAGTACAAGATAAAGTACAAGGATGAAGTACAAGATGAAGTACAAGATGAAGTACAAGGATGAAGTACAAGGATGAAGTACAAGATGAAGTACAAGGATGAAGTACAAGATGAAGTACAAGGATGTTTACTACAGTGAAGTAAACAACAATTAATGAAGTACAGTGAAGTGAAGTACAGTAAACTAAACTACAGTGAAGTGAAGTACAGTAAACTAAACTACAGTGAAGTGAAGTACAGTAAACTACAGTGAAGTGAAGTACAGTAAACTACAGTGAAGTGAAGTACAGTAAACTACAGTGAAGTGAAGTACAGTGAAGTGAAGTACAGTAAACTACAGTGAAGTGAAGTACAGTGAAGTGAAGTACAGTAAACTACAGTGAAGTGAAGTACAGTGAAGTGAAGTACAGTAAACTACAGTGAAGTGAAGTACAGTGAAGTGAGTACATAAACTACAGTGAAGTGAAGTACAGTGAAGTGAACTACAGTGAAGTGATACAGTGAATGTACAGTAAAAACAGACTGCGTGAAATACAGTGAAGTGAAGTACAGTGAAGTGAAGTACAGTAAACTACAGTGAAGTGAAGTACAGTGAAGTGAAGTACAGTGAAGTGAAGTACAGTGAAGTGAACTATAGTGAACGAGATGGACAGCAGGTGAATCACCTGACCTGTTCAGCATTCTCTATGGTACATCACTTCTGGTCTAAGCCAGTTTTTTCAAATAAAGTCTGGTTGAAATGTTGTTGTTTGTTTCATAGGTAACACGTGTCGCTGTGTGACGGTGGTGTGTCTCCAGTTTCCTCTTCCTGTTACTGCAGTGCTTCTTCCAGCTGA
>JAFMOB010000321.1:108911-131149 GCA_018985215.1 Larimichthys polyactis | reverse complement strand
AAGTGAAGTACAGTGAAGTGAGTACATACTAGTGAAGTGAGTACTGAGTGAGTACAGTACTACAGTGAAGTGAAGTAGTACTAGTGGTGATTACAGTAAACTACAGTGAAGTGAACTACATGTAAACTAAACTACAGTGAAAGTGACGTACAGTAAACTACAGTGAAGTGAACTACAGTAAAAAAATAAACTACAGTGAAGTGAAGTACAGTGAAGTGGAGTAGACAGTAAACTACAGTGAAGTGAAGTACAGTAAACTACAGTGAAGTGAAGGTACAGTAAAGTGAACTATAGTGAAGTGGAAGTACAGGTAACACTACAGTGAAGTAGTACAGTAAAGTGACTATAGTGAAGCAAACTACAGTGAAGTGAAGTACAGTGAAGTGAAGTACAGTAAACTACAGTGAAGTGAAGTACAGTGAAGTGAAGTACAGTGAAGTGAAGTACAGTAAACTACAGTGAAGTGAAGTACAGTGAAGTGAAGTACAGTGAAGTGAAGTACAGTAAACTACAGTGAAGTGAAGTACAGTAAACTAGCAGTGAAGTGAAGTACAGTGAAGTGAAGTACAGTAAACTACAGTGAAGTGAAGTACAGTGAAGTGAAGTACAGTAAACTACAGTGAAGTGAAGTACAGTAAACTACAGTGAAGTGAAGTACAGTGAAGTGAAGTACAGTAAACTACAGTGAAGTGAAGTACAGTAAACTACAGTGAAGTGAAGTACAGTAAACTACAGTGAAGTGAAGTACAGTAAACTACAGTGAAGTGAAGTACAGTAAACTACAGTGAAGTGAAGTACAGTGAAGTGAAGTACAGTAAACTACAGTGAAGTGAAGTACAGTAAACTACAGTGAAGTGAAGTACAGTAAACTACAGTAAAATAAACTACAGTGAAGTGAAGTACAGTAAACTACAGTGAAGTGAAGTACAGTAAACTACAGTGAAGTGAAGTACAGTAAACTACAGTAAAATAAACTACAGTGAAGTGAAGTACAGTAAACTACAGTGAAGTGAAGTACAGTAAACTACAGTGAAGTGAAGTACAGTGAAGTGAAGTACAGTAAAATAAACTACAGTGAAGTGAAGTACAGTAAACTACAGTGAAGTGAAATACAGTGAAGTGAAGTACAGTAAACTACAGTGAAGTGAAATACAGTGAAGTGAAGTACAGTAAACTACAGTGAAGTGAAATACAGTGAAGTGAAGTACAGTGAAGTGAAGTACAGTAAACTACAGTGAAGTGAAGTACAGTGAAGTGAAGTACAGTAAACTACAGTGAAGTGAAGTACAGTGAAGTGAACTATAGTGAACGAGATGGACAGCAGGTGAATCACCTGACCTGTTCAGCATTCTCTATGGTAACATCACTTCTGGTCTAAGCCAGTTTTTCAAAATAAAGTCTGGTTGAAATGTTGTTGTGTTTGTTTCATAGGTAACACGTGTCGCTGTGTGACGGTGGTGTGTGTCTCCAGTTTCCTCTTCCTGTTACTGCAGTGCTTCTTCCAGCTGACCACGGCAACACTGCAGCCAGAGTCCAACTGTACGATACACCTGTCTGTCTGTCTGTCTGTCTGTCTGTCTGTCTGTCTGTCTGTAAGGTTAACCTCTCTGTCTCTCTGTCTGTCTGTCTGTCTGTCTGTCTGTAAGGTTAACCTCTCTCTCTGTCTGTCTGTCTGTCTGTCTGTCTGTAAGGTTAACCTCTTTGTCTGTCTGTCTGTCTGTAGGGTTAACCTCTCTCTCTGTCTGTCTCTCTGTCTGTCTGTCTGTCTGTCTGTCTGTAAGGTTAACCTCTCTCTCTGTCTGTCTGTCTGTCTGTCTGTAAGGTTAACCTCTCTCTGTCTGTCTGTCTGTCTGTCTGTCTGTCTGTCTGTCTGTCTGTAAGGTTAACCTCTCTCTCTGTCTCTCTGTCTGTCTGTCTGTCTGTCTGTCTGTCTGTCTGTCTGTAAGGTTAACCTCTCTCTCTGTCTCTCTGTCTGTCTGTCTGTCTGTCTGTCTGTAAGGTTAACCTCTCTCTCTGTCTGTCTGTCTGTCTGTCTGTAAGGTTAACCTCTCTCTCTGTCTGTCTGTCTGTCTGTCTGTCTGTCTGTCTGTCTGTCTGTCTGTCTGTAAGGTTAACCTCTCTCTCTGTCTGTCTGTCTGTCTGTCTGTCTGTCTGTCTGTCTGTAAGGTTAACCTCTCTCTCTGTCTGTCTGTCTGTCTGTCTGTCTGTCTGTCTGTCTGTCTGTCTGTAAGGTTAACCTCTCTCTCTGTCTGTCTGTCTGTCTGTCTGTCTGTCTGTCTGCAGGTACGTCGTGGCAGAAAGCTCTCAGTCAGCTCGGCCTGGTGAGGTAAGAATCACATCATGACAGACAGGAAGACAAGCAGACGATTTCTTCAGGACCAAACATCTGTTTCACTCTCTCCTATTCACTGTGTGATGTGGAACAGAGGACAGGAGGTGTGATGTGGAACAGAGGACAGGAGGTGTGATGTGGAACAGAGGACAGGAGGTGTGATGTGGAGGACAGGAAAGGAGGCCAGAACTCTGACTAATCATGAACTGTCTGTCTGCGTCAGTCTGACAGGAAGTGATACGGGCTCAGCAGTGAGACAGGTGTTTCCAGATGTCGGCGTGCTGGTTGTCGGCCTTCTGACCTGGAGGCTGATCGTAAGACTGAACAGCAACACACACACAGAGGTAACACACACACACACACACACACACACACACACACACACACACACACACACACACACACACACACACACTAATGAAGCAGGTGTAATCTTGTTAAGTCGTCTCCTCTTGTTTCTTAACAAGGTTTCCTGTCTATTAGTGTGTAACTCAGTAAGCTATTTATTAACAGTAATCTGGTTTGTGACTACATGAGGACACACACACACACACACACACACACACACACACACACACACACACACACACACACACACACACACATTGATTTGGTTTCAGGTTCAGTCAGTTTGTTTGTCGAAGTCTGTTTATTAACATGAAACCAGACCAGCAGCACTGACAGACCATCGGGACACCAACCCTCTTACTTCTCCTCTTCACCCCCCTCCCCTCCTCGTCTTCCTCCTCCTCGTCTTCCTCCTCCTCGTCATCCTCCTCCTCGTCTTCCTCCTCCTCCCTCCTCCTCCTCAGTTTGTTTATTAATCTTTGAATCTTTGATTTTTGAATATTATTATCATTTATGTGTTAATCTGCTGTTAGTCTGACAGAAACTGATCTCTATCAGAATCTATCACAAACTTTAGTGTTTTTCAGCCACTGCAGGAGGAGCTGAGGTTTGAAGAGGACTCTGTGCTCGGTGAGGGTGAGGAGCAGGATGAGGAGGAGGAAGGCACCAGAAACAGAGTTCTGCTTGAATTGGAGTTACTGGTTTGTAAAACCAGGCAGATGGTGGGAAACATGATGACCACTGGAGGAAAAGTCCTGCTGACGGCCCTACTGGGACTCACAGGTGAGCACCGACACATGACCTGTAGAATCTGATGAACTCGGGTCAAAGCTCAACTTTGTGTGTATCACAGTACCAGGCTACAAACTGGATTGATTGAGAAACATTACGTCACATGCTTTGTCGGGGTCCAACTGGGCCTGCACTTGCTTTCCTGGTGTCCCTCTGATAGGCCCATATTAGGTTAGACCTGCCTTCTTTGAGGTTGCTAAACTAATCAATAACGATGATCATCCCAGTGACACATGAAGCATCCTAAACCTGAAGGTCACATCAGGACCAGAACCAGGTAGAACTGTTGAGGAGATGAACTGGGGCAGAATCAGGTAGAAGTGAAGGAGGTGCTGCTTGTTGAAGAGAAGGTAACCTCCCTCTCTCTCCTCCCCCCAGGTATCATCTTCCCCTCTCTCTCCTCCCTCCTCTACCTCCTCTGCTTCCAGGTATTGTGTACCTGCTGGGCATGGTCAGGTCAAGTCCCACCCCTCCTTTTCAGGTGTGTGTCTGTGATGTCACTACTCTACTCCTCCTCCCACTTTCTGCTCGTCTACTGCTACCAGCTGCCCTCACTACAGGAGGCGTGGCCTCCCAACCACACCTCTGCCAGGTAATACACCTCCAACAGGTAGAGCCGTTACAGTTACTGTCTGACTTTAGCAAACAGCAGGACTGTGGTCAGTGTGCTTCAGCTGCTGGACTGATATATTGATGTATATATTGGTGTATTTATGTCTTCCTCAGTGTGTTTGGCCTGGTCTCGGTGGTCTCGGTGGACTGCGCTGCCCCCTGGAGGCTGCAGGTGAACTCTGAGCTCAGCTGGTTTCACTTCAGCAGTCCTCTGATGCTGCTGCTGCTCTACAACACTGTGGCCAGTCTGTGGAGGAACCAGGTGAGGTCACTCAGCACACAGCATAACACATGTCAGCTGTAATGTCTTTGTATGATTTCATCTCCAACATTGTTTAAAAAAAAGGTTGTTCAGTGTGAACAAAGTGTGTAACAGTCGTGAGCAGCTGGAAGCAAACAGCTGCATGAGGTTACCTGTCCACAGGTGAGTCACATGACAGAGAGGCTGAGTGTTTGGAGGCTTCACCACTCTGTAAAGACTGCTCTGGAACATAGAGCAACAATTTCAGAATAATGTCCGTCAACGTAAAATCACAAACAATCTGTGGATTTCATCGTCTACACTTCATCACATCATTCAAAGATTCAGCCAATCAGAAGAAAGCTCTGGAACAAGGGACCAGGCTGAGAACCAATCATGTGTGTCGGTGATGTTCAGGCCTGCAGACAGCATCAAACACAGACAGGACTCTGTGGTGGACATCACTGCATGGACTGAAGACACTGAGGACAACATCAACACACTGAGGACAGCTTGTTTAAGGTGGACTGAAGACACTGAGGACAACATCAACACACTGAGGACAGCTTGTTTAAGGTGGACTGAAGACACTGAGGACAACATCAACACACTGAGGACAGCTTGTTTAAGGTGGACTGAAGACACTGAGGACAACATCAACACACTGAGGACAGCTTGTTTAAGGTGGACTGAAGACACTGAGGACAACATCAACACACTGAGGACAGCTTGTTTAAGGTGGACTGAAGACACTGAGGACAACATCAGCACACTGAGGACAGCTTGTTTAAGGTGGACTGAAGACACTGAGGACAACATCAACACACTGAGGACAGCTTGTTTAAGGTGGACTGAAGACACTGAGGACAACATCAACACACTGAGGACAGCTTGTTTAAGGTGGACTGAAGACACTGAGGACAACATCAACACACTGAGGACAGCTTGTTTAAGGTGGACTGAAGACACTGAGGACAACATCAACACACTGAGGACAGCTTGTTTAAGGTGGACTGAAGACACTGAGGACAACATCAACACACTGAGGACAGCTTGTTTAAGGTGGACTGAAGACACTGAGGACAACATCAACACACTGAGGACAGCTTGTTTAAGGTGGACTGAAGACACTGAGGACAACATCAACACACTGAGGACAGCTTGTTTAAGGTGGACTGAAGACACTGAGGACAACATCAACACACTGAGGACAGCTTGTTTAAGGTGGACTGAAGACACTGAGGACAACATCAACACACTGAGGACAGCTTGTTTAAGGTGGACTGAAGACACTGAGGACAACATCAACACACTGAGGACAGCTTGTTTAAGGTGGACTGAAGACACTGAGGACAACATCAACACACTGAGGACAGCTTGTTTAAGGTGGACTGAAGACACTGAGGACAACATCAACACACTGAGGACAGCTTGTTTAAGGTGGACTGAAGACACTGAGGACAACATCAACACACTGAGGACAGCTTGTTTAAGGTGGACTGAAGACACTGAGGACAACATCAACACACTGAGGACAGCTTGTTTAAGGTGGACTGAAGACACTGAGGACAACATCAACACACTGAGGACAGCTTGTTTAAGGTGGACTGAAGACACTGAGGACAACATCAACACACTGAGGACAGCTTGTTTAAGGTGGACTGAAGACACTGAGGACAACATCAACACACTGAGGACAGCTTGTTTAAGGTGGACTGAAGACACTGAGGACAACATCAACACACTGAGGACAGCTTGTTTAAGGTGGACTGAAGACACTGAGGACAACATCAACACACTGAGGACAGCTTGTTTAAGGTGGACTGAAGACACTGAGGACAACATCAGCACACTGAGGACAGCTTGTTTAAGGTGGACTGAAGACACTGAGGACAACATCAACACACTGAGGACAGCTTGTTTAAGGTGGACTGAAGACACTGAGGACAACATCAACACACTGAGGACAGCTTGTTTAAGGTAGACTGAGCTCGTTCAAGGTGGACTGAGCTCGTTTAAGGTGGACTGAGCTTATTTAAGGTGGACTGAGCTCGTTTAGGTTGACTGAGCTCGTTTAAGGTGGACTGAGCTTGTTTAAGGTGGACTGAGGTGAAGTGGAAAACTGTCCTGTGGTCTGAGAAGTCCACATCATGGACGCCGTTTCCTCCGGGCTAAAGAGGAGAGGGACACAACATGGCATGATGGGTAACCTGACTGTTTTTCATTGACAGCCTTTCTGTTTCATCCAGATGATGTCAAACCACATTCTGCACGTATTCACTCAGGATGGCTCTGTGATGTCACAGCAGGGCTCTGTGATGTCACAGCAGGGCTCTGTGATGTCACAGCAGGGCTCTGTGATGTCACAGCAGTCCAGACTGTCACCAACTGAAAATGTTTGGCTCATTATGAAACTTAAAACAGGACAAAGGAGACGATGAACTGTTGGGCAGCTGAAATCCTCCAGTAAGAATCTGGAAACATTCCAGTTTGAAGATTACAGCAAAGACTCGTCAGTGTACAGATGCATCAGGGCACTGTGATGTCACAGCAGGGCTCTGTGATGTCACAGCACGGCTCTGTGATGTCACAGCAGGGCTCTGTGATGTCACAGCACGGCTCTGTGATGTCACAGCACGGCTCTGTGATGTCACAGCATGACCCTGTGATGTCACAGCATGACCCCGTGATGTCATGACCTTGAACAACTTTTTTCAAATTCAAAGTATTCAGTCACATGTTCATCTGTTTGACATTTATGTCACATTTGTCTGCAGCTGATCGACAGTGATGGAGGGCGGGACGTAGAAAGGGCAGAGTCAGTGGTCAGCGAGAGCTGTGACATCATCACCTCTACCAGTAACTTGAGTGATGAAGTCAGTGGTGACATCACAGCAGAGAGACGGAGAGAGTTGTGGAGGCGAGCTCATGATCGACCCGAATGCAGAGACGTAAGTAAACAAATCTTGAGACGTGTATTTTTTTTTTTTTTTTGTGTTTTCACTGAATCAGTGTGTTCATGAGAAGGTAAGGTGACTTTAATTCATTAGTTTGTTTTTTTTTACTGAGTTAAACTTAGTGAATTATCGATTGTTTCACAGAGTGATGGCGTCCCTCCCTGGTGAGGATTCGCCTCCTCTGTCTATCAGACATGGGACAGGGTCATCAGGGTCATGGCTGACCCTCGGTACACCATGGAGCAGGTTCTCCTGGCTGTAGGATAACAGGTCGATCATGAGAACATCGTATACAGTTCTCAGAGCGTCTGGTGTCTTACCACTGTTTGTACCTTCAACACGGATCACCATGTCAGGTGTCAGGTGTACCCGCCTCCCTCCTTCATCCCCAATGACATGTTGAGAGAGCTGGCTCACTTCGGGAAGTTTGCCAGCAGGTTTAAAACAGTTTGTCTCGGATGTAAAGACACTAAACTGCAGCATGTTCAGTCTCTGCACTGACAGGTGTTTCTATACAGTTTATGCAAGCTCGGGCAGGATGAAGTGCTTTAAGTGTGCTGATGTCGGACACAAAAGCATGCAAAGAGAGCTGCAGGTGGGAGGCAGCGCTGCGGGTGATCAGCGTGCTGAGGACAGTGATGCGGGTGAGACTGCTACCAGACTCTGCCAAGTCTCTGCACCTTCTGGAGAAGCTACTGGAGGAGGGGATGGGTGGTCTTTCTGGCCTGTACTTCTGAGACAAAGCCTGCAGAGGACCAACAAGTGAACCAGTGGCCTGAGTTTCCATCTTTGGCCATCTCCGCTAACTTTTAGAACACCAGAATCACTGTACTTTTCTAAGGTGTCAAAGAATTGTCTGTATGAGGTGACGGTAAAGGTTCTCAACAGGGCAGCATTAGCTAGTGTCAGGGAGTCAAAGTGGTTTGACGTCTTTGCACCGGGGTCGTCTCCAAGGGGCAGCTGGAGGTCCCTCTACAAACCTCCCATAGAGAAATGTGAGACTGTGCGGATCTCCAGTGGAGGGTGGTGCACGGGGATGTGGATACAAACAGACATGTGGCACATATAGACCATAGAGTAACAAGTCACTGTGCTTTCTGCCAGTCTGAGGAAACATTACAACATCTGTGGCTCAAATGTCCCAGACTGGCTCCTCTCTTCTCTGCACTGCAGCGGTGGATCGGTGGTCTGGGACAGGTTCTAGAGGACAGACTCTTTATCTATGGTCCCAGATATTCTGCAGCACAAAGAAAGAATCTATGTTTGGTTCATTTTCTGTGGCTCACAGGGAGGAACAGAATAAAGGACACGGGATCTGTTGATGTTGACCTGATGTTCAGAGGTCTGGTGGCTGCACCTCTTAAAATGGGGAGAGTTCACTTTTTATAAAATGGTGTCAGAAGAATTTGTTTCAGTTTGGGCTGTCGGAGGCGTTCTAGGCAAAGTCCTTCAAGAATCACTCGTTATACGTTTCTAAATATTATTTATTATTTTGTGTGTGTGTTTTTTTTTTTTTACTGTGAATGAAAAATTTGACCAATAAAGGTTTAGTCAAAGGTCTCTGTCTTTCTGTCTAGGTGCTGATGTCCTCAACCAATGACAGTCTCTCTGACTCTTTTGCCCCGCCCACCCAGAGCACTGCCCTGGGATTGGAAGTTAGCTCCATGCCTCACTACTCTCTCAGCCAATCAGGTAAGTTTGAGCAGAGACTGACCGGAAGAGCTGTCACCCCTCTGGGTCGAATAGTCAAAAGAATTACTTCATAAGTCCTTTCCTAAACACTCTGGATGTTGAGCGTCCTGAGGAAAGGTGTGAAAGAAAGGTGACAAGGAGTTAGGAGAAGTGTAGGGCGGTGTTCAGAGAGTCAGACCACGTCATGATGTGACGGAGGATGTTATTGAGCTGATCTGTGTTAAACTACAAAGTAGTGTGATGGACTACAAACAGCTCCATGTTGGATGTTGGTGCTCTGCCCGTGTTGGTGTGTTGATGATGTCACAGTTCAGTCAGGTACAGGTGTGTTGATGATGTCACAGTTCAGTCAGGTACAGGTGTGTTAAAGATGTCACAGTACAGTCAGGTACAGGTGTGTTGATGATGTCACAGTACAGGTGTGTTGATGATGTCACAGTTCAGTCAGGTACAGGTGTGTTGATGATGTCACAGTTCAGTCAGGTACAGGTGTGTTGATGATGTCACAGTTCAGTCAGGTACAGGTGTGTTGATGATGTCACAGTTCAGTCAGGTACAGGTGTGTTGATGATGTCACAGTTCAGTCAGGTACAGGTGTGTTGATGATGTCACAGTTCAGTCAGGTACAGGTGTGTTGATGTTGGCGTGCAGTTACACCTTGTGACCCAGGTTCTGTTTGATGATGCAGACACGTTGGAAACATGTGTTTTTGACGGAGACGGCTGGGAGGATGAAGAGGAGGAGGAGGATAAAGAGGAGAGGAGGCATGAGGCGGAAGTCAGTGGTGCCTCCATGGCTTTCAGTTTCCTCCTCAAACAGAGTTACATCTGTGCTCTGATCGCCATGATGGCCTGGTCCATCACATACGTGTCCTGGTTGACATGTGTCCTGCTGCTCTGGTCGTGTGTCCTCTGGATGATGCGTGAGCGTCGCCAGTACACGTTGATGTCATCACCCTGGCTGGTTGCCTACGGCAACCTGCTGGTCATCTTGCAATATGTCTACAGCTTCCCCTCTGTCCAGGAAGTCCCTGGACTATTCCCGAGAAAAGATGATCCCTGCATGGAGCTTGCCTCAAAGGTACTATGACTACAAATACTATGACTATTACTGCTGCTGATGCTGCTATCACTAGTATTCTTACTACTATCATACCAGGGAAAAGATGATGGATGCAGTGAGCTTGCCTCCTGCTGGTACAAGTATTGCTACAACTATTAACTAGTACTCTTACTTCAAGTACTGAAGCTAAATAAAACATGTCACTGTTGGTTTGTTTTTCCTGATGAGCAGACGTCGTTGTTGACGTTGTTGACATTGTTGTTGCAGTTGTTGTGTCTGTTGACCTTCTGGCTGCTGCTACGTCAGGCACTGACTGAGAAGAGAGACCGGCAGAAAGACGGACAGACAGACACGCAGCTGTCCACCATCACTGTCCACACAGAAGGTAAGACACCCGTCTGTCTGATGGTCACCTGCTTGTCTGACAGTCACCTGTCTGACATTTTGTGTCCTACAGAAGAGCAGCGGGTAGATGAGGATCTGCAGGAGATGGAGAAGATGGAGGAGGAGGAGGTGTTGTATGAGGAGGTGCTACTCCTGCACAGAGGAGGAGGAGTTAAGATGGAAGCGCTGGTTGCCGTGGTTACCAGGATGTTTGTGAAATACTGGATTTACGTCTGCGGGACGATGTTCTTCTTCGTTAGCTTCGAGGGGAAGATCGTCCTCTACAAAGTCATCTACATGGTCATGTTTCTGTGCTGTGTCGCCCTCTACCAGGTAATACTGCAAGTACTACTACTGTCTGTACTACTACTGTCTGTACTTTTACTGTCCGTACTACTACTGTCACGGCCACAAATGCTCATCCTGTTCGCACAAAGAGCCGTGAGCTGCAGGCAGCACTGTCAGCAGCATCCCGCCGGTAGCAGCCACCTGGAAAAGAACCAGAGAGCCTGAAGTCGGTGCCACACACCTTAACCCAGTGAATAGTGAAAGAACCGTGCAGGTTAACAGTGAAGTGGAAGAGAAGAGGCCAGATAGTGAAGACAGTGGACAGACAGAAAGAGTGGTTGACACTCAGGTGAGGCTGCAGATCAAATCAGGGGTGTCCAATTTTTTTTTTTAAAGAGTGCCAGGTTTGACAACCATTTTGAACCCTACTTTTCTCGTCACAACTCTCATCCAATCACGAATAACATCGATACTACGGCAGTAATTATGTCAAGATCTGGAAGACAAACTAAAAAGACATTGCAGCAGAGGACTCTGCAGTTCTGCTAGCATATCAGCGGAAAACATCTTGAATCTGCTCGAGAGACACAGGGCTTCATTATTCCTAATCAGATTTTAAACATAGACAAACAATATGCAAATTCACCGTCACCTGAACTGTACAAGGAGTTCTTGAAACTTCAAGTCGAATTTAACCTCCTAACTTTTATGTTTTTTGGGGGTGATATGTTTGTTTGTGATTTAACTCTTTTTTTTTTTACTGTAAATGAAAAATTGGACCAAAAAGGTTTCGTTAAAGGTCTCTGTCTGCCTCTGTCTGTCTGTCTCTCTGTAGTTGAACTACGAGCGTTGGCGTGCCTTGCTCAGAGGTTTCTGGGTAGCTGTGGTGGTTTACTCGATGCTGGTTCTCATCTTAGTTTACACCTTCCAGTTCCCCTCGTCACCCCACACCTGGAGCTACTACAGTGGACTCAGCACTCACAGGTACAAACTGTCCTGTCTCTACCGTCTCTAATGATGTCTCTACCGTCTTTGATGCTATCTCTACTGTCTCTAATGATGTCTCTACCATCTCTAATGATGTCTCTACCGTCTTTGATGCTATCTCTACTGTCTCTAATGATGTCTCTACCGTCTCTGATGATATCTCTACTGTCTCTAATGATGTCTCTACCATCTCTAATGATGTCTCTACCGTCTGTGATGATGTCTCTACCGTCTGTGATGATGTCTCTACCGTCTTTGATGCTATCTCTACTGTCTCTAATGATGTCTCTACCGTCTCTGATGATATCTCTACTGTCTCTAATGATATCTCTACCATCTCTAATGATGTCTCTACCGTCTGTGATGATGTCTCTACCGTCTGTGATGATGTCTCTACCGTCTTTGATGCTATCTCTACTGTCTCTAATGATGTCTCTACCGTCTCTGATGATATCTCTACCGTCTGTGATGATGTCTCTACCGTCTTTGATGCTATCTCTACTGTCTCTAATGATGTCTCTACCGTCTCTGATGATATCTCTACCATCTCTGATGATATCTCTACCGTCTCTAATGATGTCTCTACCGTTTCTGATGATGTCTCTACCGTCTTTGATGCTATCTCTACTGTCTCTAATGATGTCTCTACCGTCTCTGATGATATCTCTACTGTCTCTAATGATGTCTCTACCATCTCTAATGATGTCTCTACCGTCTGTGATGATGTCTCTACCGTCTTTGATGCTATCTCTACTGTCTCTAATGATGTCTCTACCGTCTCTGATGATATCTCTACTGTCTCTAATGATGTCTCTACCATCTCTAATGATGTCTCTACCGTCTGTGATGATGTCTCTACCGTCTTTGATGCTATCTCTACTGTCTCTAATGATGTCTCTACCATCTCTGATGATATCTCTACTGTCTCTAATGATGTCTCTACCATCTCTAATGATGTCTCTACCGTCTGTGATGATGTCTCTACCGTCTTTGATGCTATCTCTACTGTCTCTAATGATGTCTCTACCGTCTCTGATGATATCTCTACCATCTCTGATGATATCTCTACCGTCTCTGATGATGTCTCTGCTGTCTCTGATTATGTCTCTACTGTTTCTGATGATGTCTCCACCGTCTCTAATGATGTCTCTACCATCTCTAATGATGTCTCTACCGTCTGTGATGATGTCTCTACCGTCTTTGATGCTATCTCTACTGTCTCTAATGATATCTCTACTGTCTCTAATGATATCTCTACCGTCTCTGATGATATCTCTACCATCTCTGATGATATCTCTACCATCTCTGATGATATCTCTACCGTCTCTAATGATGTCTCCACCGTCTCTAATGATGTCTCTACCATCTCTAATGATGTCTCTACCGTCTGTGATGATGTCTCTACCGTCTTTGATGCTATCTCTACTGTCTCTGATGATATCTCTACCGTCTCTAATGATGTCTCTACCGTCTCTAATGATATCTCTACCGTCTCTAATAATGTCTCTACCGTCTCTGATGATATCTCTACCGTTTCTGATGATGTCTCTACCGTCTTTGATGCTATCTCTACTGTCTCTAATGATGTCTCTACCGTCTCTGATGATATCTCTACTGTCTCTAATGATGTCTCTACCATCTCTAATGATGTCTCTACCGTCTGTGATGATGTCTCTACCGTCTTTGATGCTATCTCTACTGTCTCTAATGATGTCTCCACCGTCTCTAATGATGTCTCTACCGTCTCTGATGATGTCTCTACCGTCTCTAATGATGTCTCTACCGTCTGTAATGATGTCTCTACCGTCTGTAATGATGTCTCTACCGTCTCTAATGATATCTCTACCGTCTCTAATGATGTCTCTACCGTCTGTAATGATATCTCTACCGTCTTTGATGATATCTCTACCATCTCTGATGATATCTCTACTGTCTCTAATGATGTCTCTACCGTCTCTGATGATGTCTCTGCTGTCTCTGATGATGTCTCTACCGTCTCTAATGATATCTCTACCGTCTCTAATGATGTCTCTACCGTCTGTAATGATGTCTCTACCGTCTCTAATGATATCTCTACCGTCTCTAATGATGTCTCTACCGTCTGTAATGATATCTCTACCGTCTTTGATGATATCTCTACCATCTCTGATGATATCTCTACTGTCTCTAATGATGTCTCTACCGTCTCTGATGATGTCTCTGCTGTCTCTGATGATGTCTCTACCGTCTCTAATGATATCTCTACCGTCTCTAATGATGTCTCTACCGTCTGTAATGATGTCTCTACCGTCTCTAATGATGTCTCTACCGTCTGTAATGATATCTCTACCGCTTTGATGATATTTCTACCATCTCTGATGATATCTCTACCGTCTCTGATGATGTCTCTGCTGTCTCTGATTATGTCTCTACTGTTTCTGATGATGTCTCCACCGTCTCTAATGATGTCTCTGCTGTCTCTGATGATGTCTCTGCTGTCTCTGATGATGTCTCTACCGTCTCTGATGATGTCTCTACCGTCTCTAATGATATCTCTACCGTCTCTGATGATGTCTCTACCGTCTCTAATGATGTCTCTACCGTCTCTGATGATGTCTCTGCTGTCTCTGATGATGTCTCTACCGTCTCTGATGATGTCTCTACCGTCTCTGATGATATCTCTACCATCTCTAATGATGTCCCTACTGTCATTGTCTCTCCAGGTTGGAGGACGTTGGTTTGGAGAAGTTCTCAGTTCCTGTACTCTTCACTAAGATCTTCATCCCTGCTGCTTTCCTTTTGGTATCATTTCAGTCGATCATGTTCAGAGTGATGATTCACTTCTTCTTTGTTTAGTAGAAGTTGACTCTTTGTGTTATCTTGCAGGTCTGTATTGTACATCTACATTATTTCCATGAGCCATTCCTGCAGCTTACCGACCTGAAAACTGTGGTGGACACACACAACAGCACCATCACCAGGTAACACCCACACCTACCTGCAGATCAGCTGGAATCTAGCCCTCAACATCTGACCTCCATCTGTCTAATCAGTTCCCAGACATTGACAGCAACTAGTCCCCAGACCTCTGCAGAAATCAAATCAAATCAAATTTATTTGTATAGTCCAAAGTCACAAAGTCCATTTTCCTCTGAGGCTTTACAATCTGTACAGGGAGTGACACCCTCTGTCCTTAGACCCTCGGTTCCAGTGAGGAAAAACTTGCCCACAAAAAACCTTTAACAGGGAAAAAAGGTGGAAGAAACCTCAGGAAGAGCCACAGAGGAGGGATCCCTCTCCCAGGACGGACAGACGTGCAATAGATGTCACGTGTACAGAACAAATCAACACAAACATATTGTACAATTACAATGAGTGATAAAATGACAATGAATTACAATGACTGATAAAATGACAATGAATTACAATGAATGATAAAATGACAATGAATTACAATGACTGATAAAATGACAATGAATTACAATGACTGATAAAATGACAATGAATTACAATGACTGATAAAATGACAATGAATTACAATGACTGATAAAATGACAATGAATTACAATGAATGATAAAATGACAATGAATTACAATGACTGATAAAATGACAATGAATTACAATGACTGATAAAATGACAATGAATTACAATGAATGATAAAATGACAATGAATCACAATGACTGATAAAATGACAATGAATCACAATGACTGATAAAATGACAATGAATTACAATGACTGATAAAATGACAATGAATCACAATGACTGATAAAATGACAATGAATTACAATGACTGATAAAATGACAATGAATTACAATGACTGATAAAATGACCACAGTAGCAGATATGGCATGACCTGAGCCAGCCCTAACTATCAGCTCTATCAAAGAGGAAAGTCTTCAGTCTACTCTTAAAGGTTTGACCGTGTCTGCCTCCTGAACCCAGAATGGTAGTTTGTTCCACAGAAGAGGAGCCTGATAGCTGAAAGCTCTGGCTCCCAATCTACTTTTGGAAACTATAGGAACCACAAGGAACCACAAGGAACCACAAGGAACCCAGCGTCCTGAGAGTGCAGAAACTAGTCCCCAGATCTAGTCCCTAGTTCAGCTGACTGTGGCCCCCCTGCACACCTGTCTCACTAATTCTCACCTGCAGGTTGGTCCACTCTGATGGTAGCTTATTCGACCTGTCCTTGGGTGGAGCTCCTCAGCTTCTCCTGGAGGAGGAGAAGACAGAGAGGCTGAGAGAGAGAGGGGAGGAGACAGATAAGAAGTGCATAAAGGAGGAGGAAGAGGACGAGGAGTACCCCTGTATGTTTGATAGGGAAACCCTGTCTGACCCCATCACAGGTAAACACAGTGCATCACGATGACACACCTGTGACAGCGTTTCAAACAGGAAGCTGTCTGTCCTCCTCAGCGTTTCAAACAGGAAGCTGTCTGTCCTCCTCAGCGCTCGTCTCCTGGAGGTTGGTGGTGGACCGTCTTTCTGTTTTGTTCTTGCGCCTCCTCCTGTCCCTGCAGCGTCTGCAGCACCTCCTCTGGTGGCTCCTGGAATTACACATTGTCAAGATCGTCTCCTCCTACATCATCTGGGTCTCTGTGAAGGAGGTCTGTCTGTCTGTCTGTCTGTCTGTCTGTCTGTCTGTCTGTCTGTCTGTCTGTCTGCCTGTCTGTCTGTCTGTCTGTCTGCCTGTCTGTCTGCCTGTCTGCCTGCCCATTCACCTCTATCTGTCTGTCTCTGATCTGTCTGTCTCTCTGCAGGTGTGTGTGTTTAACCTGCTCTTCGTGCTGTGCGTTGCCGTGGCTCTGCCCTGCAGGGTGTGGCGCCCCCTGCTGTCAGCAGTCTGTACAGTCTGGACCTGCGTGGTGACCGTCTGTAAGATGTTGTACCAGCTCAATGTTGTCCAGCCAATCAGATACTCCTCCAACTGCACCATGGTAACCATAGCAACACTGTCAGACTTGTCTGTCTCTCATGCTAAGTTCATACTGAAGGGAAATTCTAAGTTTGTCCGTGAGATCACGACTTAAGCTATCTCATACCTGTCTGTCTCTGCAGCCAGGTAACTCCAGCAGCGACCTGTCTCACTCTGCTCTGTACTCTGGTCCAGTTGACCCTGCCCAGTGGGTGGGGCTTCGCAAGACAGACGGGAAACTGCTTGATTACCTGAGGGTGAGGAGTGACATCACAGTCTCACTTCATCAGGCACTGTTAGCGCTGATGCTAACATATGTTTAACCAGGTATTGTAAGCGCTGTTAGCTCTGATAACCTAGCATTATGCTAACCTGTCTCTACAGTATAACCTGATGATGTTAGCACTGTTAGCCTTCGAGGTGACAGTTTACAGACATCAGGAGCTCTACCGTCTGCGCCGTAACAAAGTCCCGCCCACAACCAGAACACTGTTTCATGACATCACTAGGCGTCACCTAGACGACAGCGTGCTAAACTGCGTCAAGTACTTCCTCAACTACTTCTTCTACAAGTTTGGACTGGAGGTGAGCTGCACACACATTATCGTGACGAAGAGTCAACGTTGTCCTGTTTAACACCATTCCTACGTTCCTCCTCCTCAGACATGCTTCTTGTTGGCCGTGAACGTGATTGGTCAACGAATGGATTTGTTTGCTGTCGGCCACGCCTTTGGTCTCATCACTGTCCTATCCCGTCGCAGCAGGAAGTGCATTGCATTGGTGTGGCCCAAGTACTGCTACTTCCTGTCGGGGCTGTTGTGTTTCCAGTACCTGCTGTGTATCGGATTCCCTCCTGCTGCCTGTAAAGGTACAAACTCACCTAATGTTGTGATGTTAGGATTTACTCCACAATAAAATCCATGTTAGCAAACACATAAAAGCTTTTATACTGAAAGGATTAAAGGAGAGGCTAACATATGACATGTTATGTGTAACACTGACATCTAGTGGTTAAAGGTTGGCACTGCAGTCTAAAACTCCTCCACAGACTGAAGCTCACACAGTTCAAAGATTAAAGACACTGAACCTTCAGCATGTTTCATGAAGCAGCTTCTACGCCTGAGACTTCAGTCTGAGCTGTTGAAAGAAGTCAAACACGTTATGTTTTGATTGTTTCACAGCGTTACGTTCAGTAGAATAAACTCTGTAAACCTCAGTACAACAAACATCTCACAGTAAAGTGGTCATCGTGACCCGGTCAGTCCTCCATACAGACTCTACGGTTCACTTTCCGGGAAAGCAGCCTCCATCGCTGTGTGACCTGATTTCATTGAACTCTTTATACCTTCAATTGAACTTCATAACTTCCACTTTATAACATATTGTAGGTTGAGTCTTTGGGAAATTTACAAGGGAAATAACTGATAAATACATATGTGAAAAGTCTCCACAACCTGTCCAGTCCTCCCTACAGACACTACGGTGAAAACTGTTCACTTTAAACTGACAAATGGTTGAATCTGGTGGAATCCAGTAAAAATGTCAAATGTGACTTTGGTCCAGATGAAATGTTGACATCACAGAATGGTTTGATCGTGTAATGACAGTGAGGTTAACAAAATGGTGTCCAGAGGGAGAATCTGACACTACATGAAAAATACTAATGCAGTCAAATCAATGTAGTTGTTCATGTTTGACATATCAAGACTGTAACAGCACATCCACCTTTTTATGTGATAAATAATGAATCATTCAAATAATTGAACTGACATTTAAAGGGTTACAGTCGGGACAGTTATTCACTGTTTGGTAGTTTGGAGCAAGTCTGAAGTTGTTTCAGAGATTTATGAAATAAATATTGATGTGATGATTTTATAGCAGTTTGTTTGGACGTGTACATTTTTACCATGAAGGTGTCACAAACAAAACCAAAAATTTAGGGTGACGATCAAAAGTTTGGAGTTAAACCAGAAGAAAATGAAGCAGATGTTCATCTGAATGAAAACTCTCTTCTCAGATTATCCCTGGAGACCTCCGTCCTCCAACATGGACTCCAACGTGGTGAAGTGGCTCTTCCTCCCTGATCACCTGACACCACCGAACCCACTCTTCCTCCTCTGTAAGATCATTATCGTCATCGATGAGTGAAACTGACAGTGACAAATAACAGTCATGGACAGGGTTCCCCCTCATGTTTGGGTTCACCCGGTCTGTCCAGCAGCCTCCCTGTTACCTGATCCAGATCCTTACCCAACCCTAACTCTGATTCACCTCACCAGGAGGGTATCAGCTGACAGCAGATCTGATAATACGACCACAAGGCCGATCATTGATCCCAGGTGTTCAAGTTCAATTTGAGCCCTCATCCAGTATCAAAGCAGCAGTCAGGTTCTGCTCCTCCCAGTGAGCCTCCTCCAGGTTCTCTTCAGCCCTTTGAACAGGACGCTCCCTCCAGATGAATCCATGTTACAAAGCATCCACACACAGAACAGCGTTTTTTCCAATCAGATGATCGGTGATGATGCTGATGTCCATTTTGTGTTATCTTCAGATTCTTAAACTTAATATCACAATTCATTCAGTCAGTCAGATTTGATTTAAAAGTTGGGATTAACCTTCAAAACAATCTTTTCAGAAATAAACTATTTGTGTTTCTGCAAACCTTGCAAACCTTCAGATCAAAAACATCTTTAAACTTCAGGATTCATTTGGTGGACCCTGAAAATGTCACATACATGTCACACATACGTGTTTACTGATGCTATGATGTCTTTGATTGACAGTCCAGGTATGTTTCCTGATCTTTCAGATGACTTCTTGCTCCTCCTCGGCGCCTCCTTGCAGCTGCAGGTCTTTGAGGAGGAGCTTCAGCCATCCGTTCAGATCCTCGCTGGAGACAACTGTGAGCTGGATGGAGATGATGGACAGGTCTCTGATCCAGTCAGACGACTCCGCCTCAACACAGTCCCTGATTTCATGATGTGCAGGTAAACTCCGCCCAGTGCCCACCTGTCTGTCTCCCTGCCTGTTGACCTGTCTGACCTCTTACTTCTGTATGTGCAGGTCTTACCTGGACATGATGAAGGTGATCATTTTCAGCTACATGTTCTGGTTCGTTCTCACCATCATCTTTATCACCGGGACCACCAGGTGAGTGGGTGGAGCCACAGGTAACAGTAAAAATGCCCTGTTTAGGTATTAGGGAAAACTGAACCGCAGGTGTGTTTGTAAACCCTGAATATTCAGGACGAAGTCAGAAAGTTATGGATTTTGTGAGACCACTAAACTTTTTGCTCAAGGCGTTATACAGTCACCTGGTGACAGTTTTCTTGTTACTGGTCCATGATCAGTAACATGATCCGGTTACCTGGCAACAGGTTTATTCAAGTAACAGGTTACATCGTGACAGCTGATAGGAAGATGAACCTGTTGGTTCTGGACTGGAGAGTCCTGCAGCGTTCTGTGTTCTGCAGACTTGATAATGAAATCATGCACAGGTGTGAAGTCACAGGTGAAGAGCCTCAGCACACCTGACAGGTCGAGCTGGAGTTTGGTGATCAGATCGGATGATGGTTCCGAATCCTGAACTGATGACAGGTTTGGACTTCCTGTTCCAGGATCAGTATCTTCTGTATGGGTTACCTGGTGGCCTGCTTCTACTTCCTGTTGGTGGGCGGAGACCTGCTGCTGAAACCAGTCAGATCCATCCTGGTGTACTGGGACTGTCTGATTGGCTACAACGTGTTCGTCATCACCATGAAGAATATTCTGTCCGTAAGATACTTCACTGTCCTCATAATCATTATTTTCATCATCACACAGTCATCACACCTTCACCACTATCGTCTGTCTGTCTGCCTGTCTGTCTGCCTGTCTGTCTGTCTGGCTGCCTGTACAGATCCTGGCCTGTGGTTTCATTAAGTCACTGGTGTTGAATCACTGTTGGCTGATTCAGCTCTTCAGTTTGGCCTGCACCATCAAAGGTTACACTAAACGTAAGTAACCTGTCTCTCTGCCTACCTGCCTACCTGTCTCTCTGCCTACCTGCCTACCTGCCTACCTGTCTCTCTGTCTACCTGTTTCTCTGCCTACCTGTCTTTCTGTCTCTCTGTTTACCCGTTTCTCTGCCTACCTGTGTCTCTGTCTCTCTGCTTACCTGTTTCTCTGCCTACCTGTCTCTCTGCCTACCTGCCTACCTGTCTTTCTGTCTCTCTGTCTACCTGCCTACCTGCCTACCTGTCTTTCTGTCTCTCTGTTTACCCGTTTCTCTGCCTACCTGTCTCTCTGTCTCTCTGTTTACCCGTTTCTCTGCCTACCTGTCTTTCTGTCTCTCTGTTTACCCGTTTCTCTGCCTACCTGTGTCTCTGTCTCTCTGCTTACCTGTTTCTCTGCCTACCTGTCTCTCTGCCTACCTGCCTACCTGTCTCTCTGCCTACCTGCCTACCTGTCTCTCTGTCTCTCTGTTTACCCGTTTCTCTGCCTACTTGTCTGTTGTCCATGTGTGTGTTGCTTCCTGCAGCGGAGCAGCAGAGCAGTAAACAGTGTGAGTTGCCGAGCGACGAGGCAGGGATCATCTGGGACGGCGTGTGTTTCTGTTTCCTGTTGTTACAGAGGCGGGTCTTCAGGAGCCACTACTTCCTGTACGTCGTCCTGGACCTGCAAAATACACAACTACTGGCCTCCAGGTACACACTCACACACACACTCACACACACACACACACACTCACACACACACACACACACACACACACACACACTCACACACACACTCACACACACACACACACTCACACACACACACACACTCACACACACACACACACACACACACACACACACACACACTCACACACACACACACACACTCACACACACCACACACACACACACCACACCACTCACACACCACACACACACACACACACACTCACACACACACACACACACACACACACACACACACTCACACACACACACACTCACACACACACCACACACACACTCACACACACACACACCACTCACACACACACTCACACACACACACACACTCACACACACACACACACACACACGCACACACACTCACACACACACACACTCACACACACACACACACACTCACACACACACACACACACACACACTCACACACACTCACACACACACCCACACACACTCACACACACACACACACCACACACACACACACACACACACACACTCACACACACACCACACACACACACACACTCACACAACACCAACTCACACACACACACACACACTCACACACACACACACACACACACACACTCACACACACACTCACACACACACACACACACACACACACACACACACACACACACACACACTCACACAACACTCACACACACACACACACTCACACACACACACAACACACAACACACACTCAAACACACTCACACACACTCACACACACACACACACACTCACACACACACACCACACACACACACTCACCACACTCACACACACACACACACACACACACACACACTCACACACACACACACACTCACACACACACACACACACACACAACACACAATCATCGTCTGTGCTGCAGGGGGCGAGCTCTTTGAGGCGTCCACCG
>JAFMOB010000321.1:68513-102924 GCA_018985215.1 Larimichthys polyactis | reverse complement strand
AACACAGAACCATACTGGAGATACAAACACTAACTATAGAACACAGAACCATACTGGAGATACAAACACTAACTTATAGAACACAGAACCATACTGGAGGTACAAACACTAACTTATATACACCAGAACCATACTGGAGGTACAAACACTAACTTATAGAACACAGAACCATACTGGAGATACAAACACTAACTTATAGAACACAGAACCATACTGGAGATCCAAACACTAACTATAGAAACACAGAAACCATACTGGAGATACAAACACTAACTTATATAACACAGAAACCATACTGGAGGTACAAACACTAACTTATAGAACACAGAACCATACTGGAGATACAAACACAACACTAACTTATAGAACACAGAACCATACTGGAGGTACAAACACTAACTTATAGAACACAGAACCATACTGGAGATACAAACACTAACTTATAGAACACAGAACCATACCGGAGATACAAACACTAACTTATAGAACACAGAACCATACTGGAGGTACAAACACTAGCTTATAGAACACAGAACCATACTGGAGATACAAACACTAACTTATAGAACACAGAACCATACTGGAGGTACAAACACTAACTTATGAACACAGAACCATACTGGAGATACAAACACTAACTTATAGAACACAGAACCATACGAGATACAAACACTAACTTATAGAACACAGAAACCATACTGGAGATACAAACACTAACTTATAGAACACAGAACCATACTGGAGATACAAACACTAACTTATAACACAGAACCATACTGGAGATACAAACACTAACTTATAGAACACAGAACCATACTGAATACAAACACTAACTTATAGAACACAGAACCATACTGGAGGTAACAAACACTAACTTTAGAACACAGAACCATACTGGAGATACAAACACTAACTTATAGAACACAGAACCATACTGGAGATACAAACACTAACTTATAGAACACAGAACCATACTGGAGATACAAACACTAACTTATAGAACACAGAACCATACTGGAGGTACAAACACTAACTTATAGAACACAGAACCATACTGGAGTACAAACACTAACTTATAGAACACAGAACCATACTGGAGATACAAACACTAACTTATAGAACACAGAACCATACTGGAGATACAAACACTAACTTATAGAACACAGAACCATACTGGAGATACAAACACTAACTTATAGAACACAGAACCATACTGGAGATACAACGATAACTTATAGAACACAGAACCATACTGGAGATACAAACACTAACTTATAGAACACAGAACCATACTGGAGGTACAAACACTAACTTATAGAACACAGAACCATACTGGAGATACAAACACTAACTATAGAACCAGAACCATACTGGAGGTACAAACACTAACTTATAGAACACAGAACCATACTGGAGATACAAACACTAACTTATAGAACACAGAACCATACTGGAGATACAAACACTAACTTATAGAACACAGAACCATACTGGAGATACAAACACTAACTTATAGAACACAGAACCATACCTGGAGATACAAACACTAACTTATAGAACACAGAACCATACTGGAGATACAACGATAACTTATAGAACACAGAACCATACTGGAGATACAAACACTAACTTATAGAACACAGAACCATACTGGAGATACAACGATAACTTATAGAACACAGAACCATACTGGAGATACAAACACTAACTTATAGAACACAGAACCATACTGGAGATACAAACACTAACTTATAGAACACAGAACCATACTGGAGATACAAACACTAACTTATAGAACACAGAACCATACTGGAGATACAAACACTAACTTATAGAACACAGAACCATACTGGAGGATACAAACACTAACTTATAGAACACAGAACCATACTGGAGATACAAACACTAACTTATAGACACACAGAACCATACTGGAGAGTACAACACTAACTTATAGAACACAGAACCATACTGGAGATACAAAACTACTATAGAACACAGAACCATACTGAGGTACAACACTAACTTATAGAACACAGAACCATACTGGAGATACAAACACTAACTTATAGAACACAGACCATACTGGAGATACAAACACTAACTTATAGAACACAGAACCATACTGGAGATACAAACACTAACTTATAGAACACAGAACCATACTGGAGATACAAACACTAACTTATAGAACACAGAACCATACTGGAGGTACAAACACTAACTTATAGAACACAGAACCATACTGGAGATACAAACACTAACTTATAGAACACAGACCATACTGGAGGATACAAACACTAACTTATAGAACACAGAACCATACTGGAGATACAAACACTAACTTATAGAACACAGAAACCATACTGGAGATACAAACACTAACTTATAGAACACAGAACCATACTGGAGAGTACAAACACTAACTTATAGAACACAGAACCATACTGGAGATACAAACACTAACTTATAGAACACAGAACCATACTGGAGGTACAAACACTAACTTATAGAACACAGAACCATACTGGAGATACAAACACTAACTTATAGAACACAGAACCATACTGGAGATACAAACCTACACTATAGAAACAGACCATTCTGGAGATACAACGATACTTAAAGACACAGAACCATACTGGAGATACAACCCTAACTTATAGAACACAGAACCATACTGGAGATACAAACACTAACTTATAGAACACAGAACCATACTGGAGGTACAAACACTAACTTATAGAACACAGAACCATACTGGAGGTACAAACACTAACTTATAGAACACAGAACCATACTGAGATACAAAACACTAACTTATAGAAACAGACCATACTGGAGATACAAAACACTAACTTATAGAACACAGAACCATACTGGAGGTACAAACCCTAACTTATAGAACACAGAACCATACTGGAGATTACAAACACTAACTTATAGAACACAGAACCATACCGGAGATACAAACACTAACTTATAGAACACAGAACCCATACTGGAGATACAAACACTAACTTATAGAACACAGAACCATACTGGAGGTACAAACACTAACTTATAGAACACGAACCATACTGGAGATACAAACACTAACTTATAGAACACAGAACCATACTGGAGTACAAACACTAACTTATAGAACACAGAACCATACTGGAGATACAAACCAACTTATAGAACACAGAACCATACTGGAGTACAAACACTAACTTATAGAACACAGAACCATACTGGAGATACAAACACTAACTTATAGAACACAGAACCATACTGGAGATACAACGATAACTTATAGAACACAGAACCATACTGGAGATACAAACACTAACTTATAGAACACAGAACCATACTGGAGATACAAACACTAACTTATAGAACACAGAACCATACTGGAGGTCTTGACCCATCTGCTCCCTCCACCACAGTGCCATGGACTTTGGGACCAGACTGTTACCATGGAGACTGACACTCTCCATCATCATCACGACCAGGCCGACTCCACCCAAGGTGTTACTTCCATCGATCCGGCTGACCCCGTCAACACGCTCCGCCAACGAGGCAGGAGAAGGACACGTTCTAGCTCCACCCAGCTGCGTTCACCAGCAGGTTGAATCAAACACACCTGATCACTCGTTAACAACACGTACTAATTAAACAAACAAAGATTCAGTGGTGACGTTCTGCCATGTGAAAGAACAATGAAAATAAATACAAGGACAAACATGTTGAATAGAAAGCTAGCTTGTGTTTGTTGATGTTTTTCTCCTCCTCCTCCTCCTCCTCCTCCTCCAGGCAGTGACAGCTCCAGAGCTCAGCAGCCCAGCAGGTTTGATCTGCTGCTTGAGAAACTCAGAGAACTTTCCATCCGAGCTAAGACGTTCTCTCTTAGCAGGTATGCTAACCCTGAAGCTAGCTGCCGTGTGTTCATGTGTGATGTGTTGTTAACGTGTTAACGTGTTGTTAACGTGTTTACGTGTTATCACGTTAATCTCTCTGTATCTCTGTCAGGTGCATGTCTCTCTACCGTCCGGTCCTTCAGTTCTTCAGAGCTCTCATCCAACCAGAATACAGTGCTGTGACCGATGTTTACGTCCTCATGTTCCTCGCTGACACCGTCGACTTCATCATCATCGTCTTTGGCTTCTGGGCCTTTGGGGTAAAGTTGATTTCCTGATCACATAACGCTTCACTTCCTGATCACATGACGCTTCACTGACTTTGATTTCATTTAAATTTTCCAGAAACACTCTGCAGCTGCTGACATCACTTCCTCCCTGTCAGAAGACCAAGTTCCAGAAGCTTTCTTAGTGATGGTTCTGATCCAGTTTGGTATGTCTTTCTGTCTGTCTGTCTGTCTGTCTGTCTGTCTGTTTCCCTGTCTGTCTCTTTACCTGTCTTGCTGTCCACCTGTCTGTCTGCAGGCACCATGGTGATAGACAGGGCTCTGTATTTGAGGAAGACAGTTTTAGGGAAGTTGGTCTTCCAGGTGATTTTGGTTTTTGGGATTCACTTCTGGATGTTCTTCATCCTGCCGACTGTCACGGAGAGGTAACATGTATATAAATGAATCTTCAAGCCAGTCAGGGTCATATTCAGCAGCAGCGCTCACCTGTCTGTCTTTCTGTCTGTCTGCAGGCGTTTCAATCAGAACCTGGTGGCTCAACTCTGGTATTTTGTAAAGTGCGTTTACTTCGGTCTGTCGGCCTATCAGATTCGATCCGGGTATCCGACACGAGTTCTGGGAAACTTCCTGACAAAGAGCTACAACTACTTGAACCTCTTCCTGTTCCAGGGGTGAGCTTGGCACAAGGATAGAGAGACTGTGACCATTTCAGTAACATCATGTTCACAGACACTTTTAATTCCCTGACTGTTGACACGTTTCCTCCGCCTGTGTCTCACCGCCTGTCTGTCTATCTGTAGCTTCCGTCTGGTTCCCTTCCTGACAGAGCTGAGGGCGGTGATGGACTGGGTGTGGACAGAGACCACTCTGTCTCTGTCCTCCTGGATCTGTGTGGAGGACGTGTACGCCCACTGCTTTGTCTTAAAGTGCTGGAGGGAGTCTGAGAAGGCATGTGCTGTGTACATATATGTATTTGTACATGTTTCTGTCAGTGTACATACATATTTATGTATTACTGTGTATTTGTACACAGAGGTACCCTCAGCCTCGTGGTCAGAAGAAGAAGCGGGTGGTGAAGTACGGGATGGGCGGACTCATTGTTCTGCTGCTCATCTGTATCGTCTGGTTTCCGCTACTCTTCATGTCGCTCATTAAATCTGTCGCCGGAGTCGTCAACCGACCGCTCGACGTCTCCCTGACCATCACACTGGGAGGCTTCCAGGTAACTTCACCTGGACTGAGGTGCATCATGGGAAGTGTAGTCCTATAGCAGCACACTAAGGGTTGACCTGAGCCAGCACTTTGAGCTGTATCAATAAGGAAAGTCTTAGGACGACTCTTAAAAGTGTTGTATTGGTAACAGTAGTAGCATTGGTGGTACTGACGTGTTGTTGTTGTGTGTATTTATAGTAATATTTATAGTAGCATTGGTAGTACTGACGTGTTGTTGTTGTGTGTATTTATAGTAATATTTATAGTAGCATTGATAGTACTGACGTGTTGTTGTTGACAGCCAATCTTCACAATGAGCGCTCAGCAGAATCAGCTCAAAGATCTGACTGAAAAGGACTTCAGCTCCTTCACCAGCTCCTACAGCTACACTCCTGTAAGTACTCTGCAGTATTACAACTCTATTTTTATTCATATAGGTAAGTGAAGTTATTTCTTTTTAACTGTTTTGGATTGGTGGGAAGACTTTGTTTCACTTTGTTTTCTTCAGATGTAACAGACTGTTGCATTGCCACAGATCATCTAAAAAGTTTACTCCCTCAGAGTTTGACAGTTAGAAGCGGCCCTGCACTGACTGCAGTACTGGTGCTACAGCTTGTAGTTTTATCCCAGTAACTTTGTTGCCTGTATTTCCCAGAGTGCCCTGCAGTTCCTGGAGGCGTATGGTCGTGAGGATGTGACAGTGGCAGAGCTGCAGGGCAGCAGTAATTCTCTGTGGACCATCAGTCCTCCCAGCAGGCAGTACCTGAGCCAGGTGCTCAACCTGGACCACTTCCCCCTGACTGTGTCCTGGACTGTTCAGAGGTCAGCTGCACTCTACTTATCAATAATCACCATGATGTGAATCTGACATTAACTTCAGTCTAAAGGTTGTCTTAGGAACTTAAGTAATAATAGTAGTAGTCATAGTCATCGTCACTGCAGTAGGGATAGTAGTTATAGTAGTAGTACTAGTAGTAGCAGTAGTAGTAGTAGTAGTACTAGTAGTAGCAGTAGTAGTAGTAGTAGTAGTAGTAGTACTAGTAGTAGCAATAGTAGTAGTAGTAGTACTAGTAGTAGCAGTAGTAGTACTAGTAGTAGCAGTAGTATTAGTAGTAGTAGTAGTAGTAGCAGTAGTAGTAGTAGCACTAGTAGTAGTAGTAGAAGTAGTAGTAGTAGTAGTAGTAGTAGTAGTAGTAGTAGTAGTAGTAGTAACAGTAGCACTAGTAGTATCAGCAGTAGTAGTAACAGTAGTAGTAGTAGCAGTAGTAGTAGTAGTAGTAGCAGTAGTAGTAGCAGTTGTAGCAGTAGTAACAGTAGCACTAGTAGTAGTAGTAGTAGTAGTAGTAGTTGTAGCAGTAGTAGCAGTAGTAGTAGTAGCAGTTGTAGCAGTAGTAGTAGCAGTAGTTGTAGCAGTAGTAGCAGTAGTAGTAGCAGTTGTAGCAGTAGTAACAGTAGCACTAGTAGTAGTAGTAGTTGTAGCAGTAGTAGTAGTAGCAGTTGTAGCAGTAGTAGTAGCAGTAATAGTAGTAGCAGTAGCTGTAGTAGTAGCAGTAGTAGCAGTAGTAGTAGTAGCAGTTGTAGCAGTAGTAGTAGCAGTAGTAGTAGTAGCAGTAGTAGTAGTAGCAGTTGTAGCAGTAGTAACACCAGTAGTAGCAGTAGTAGTAGTAGCAGTAGTAGTAGCAGTAGTAGTAGTAGCAGTAGTAGTAGTAATAGTAGCAGTTGTAGCAGTAGTAGCAGTTGTAGCAGTAGTAGTAGTAGTAGCAGTAGCAGTAGTAGTAGTAACAGTAGCAGTAGCAGTAGTAGTAGTAGTAGTAGCAGTAGTAGTAGTAGCAGTAGTAGTAGTAGTAGCAGTAGTAGTAGCAGTAGTAGTAACAGTAGCACTAGTACTAGTAGTAGTTGTAGTAGTAGTAGTAGTAGTAGCAGTAGTAGTAGTAGTAACAGTAGCACTAGTAGTAGTAGTAGTAGTAGTAGTAACAGTAGCACTAGTAGTAGTAACAGTAGCTCTAGTAGTAACAGTAGCACTAGTAGTAGTAGTAGTAGCAGTAGTAGTAACAGTAGCACTAGTAGTAGTAACAGTAGCACTAGTAGTAGTAGTAGTAGTAGTAACAGTAGCACTAGTAGTAGTAGTAGTAGTAGTAGTAGTAGTAGTAACAGTAGCACTAGTAGTAGTAACAATAGCACTAGTAGCACTAGTAGTAGTAACAGTAGCACTAGTAGTAGTAGTAGTAGAAGTAACAGTAGCACTAGTAGTAGTAACAGTAGCACTAGTAGTAGTAACAGTAGCACTAGTAGTAGTAGTAGTAGTAGTAGTAGTAGTAGTAACAGTAGCACTAGTAGTAGTAACAGTAGCACTAGTAGTAGTAGTAGTAGTAGTAGTAGTAGTAGTAGTAGTAACAGTAGCACTAGTAGTAGTAACAGTAGCACTAGTAGCACTAGTAGTAGTAACAGTAGCACTAGTAGTAGTAGTAGTAGTAGTAGTAGTAACAGTAGCACTAGTAGTAGTAACAGTAGCACTAGTAGTAACAGTAGCACTAGTAGTAGTAGTAGCAGTAGTAGTAACAGTAGCACTAGTAGTAACAGTAGCACTAGTAGTAGTAGTAGCAGTAGTAGTAGTAGCAGTTGTAGCAGTAGTAACACTAGTAGTAACAGTAGCACTAGTAGTAGTAGCAGTAGCAGTAGTAGTAGCAGTAGTAGTAACAGTAGCACTAGTAGTAGTAGTAGTAGTAGTAGTAGTAGTAGTAGTAGTAGTAGAGTAGTAGTAGTAGCAGTTGTAGCAGTAGGTAACACTAGTAGTAAGCAGTAGCACTAGTAGTAGTAGTAGCAGTAGTAGTACAGTAGCCACTAGTAGTAGCAGTAGCAGTAGTAGCAGTAGTAGTAACAGTATCACTAGTAGTAGTAGTAGTAGTAGTAGTAGTAGTAGCAGTTGTAGCAGTAGTAACACTAGTAGTAGCAGTAGCACTAGTAGTAGTAGTAGCAGTAGTAGTAACAGTAGCACTAGTAGTAGTAGTAGTAGTAGTAGTAGTAGTAGTAGTTTTTTGTTTGTTTTTGTCAAACAGGAACTTGAGTCTGGGGGCAAAGGTGGAGCTTGCTTCAGGTAAACATGTGACCTACCTGGATGACCAGACTCGTCTTGAGCTCATCCAGCTGCTGAATGGAACCAGGACACTTCCTGTGTGAGTGCAGGGGGCGGGGCTATTTACAGAGGGGTGGGGTTATACATTGAATGTGTTTGCTAATCAAACCTGGAAACCTGATTAGCTTTGGCAGCAGTGTGTTGGTGATGAGTTTGTCTTTGTAAGTAACATTTGTTATTTTTCTAAGTAACGCTAAAAGACTTAAATTTATCGCCCGGTGCGTCTGCTTTGTCAGACACTTCCCGTAGTGGCAGGAAGTGAAGCCACCTTCTCTCTATATATGTCTTTTTATATAAATGTTTTCAGGGTGATACAAGGAGTGTTTCCATGTTTCATTCGAGCTCCAAGCGATTCCAATGCGAAACCAATCGAGCAGCTTTACACAGGTATGAACACGCAGTCATCAGTTAATGTGCAACATGCTAACAAACTGAAAACACTGCTTTTAATTCAAGAAGTTAAAGGTCCAGTCTGTAGATTCACTTCACTTCACCCTCTTTTTCCTAACACAAAGGAGAAACAACAGTGAAAGAGATCTCGATCCAGAGTTTGGTTTGTCTGTTCTCAGCTCCTAAAGAAACATGGAGGTTTAAAGTGGTTCAACCCAAACTCAAAATCTCATTCTGAAGTCTGATTTTAATTTATGAATGAAACAGAGTAATGAAGCTTATTAATCTGACACACTGGACCTTTAACTTGACTACAAAAAGTTTATTAATATAAATTGCTGTCTCTATAGTTTTTCTTCATTCCTGCCATCAGTCAGATGCAGTCTTGAAATTAGATTAAATGAGGCACGACACCAAATACCACCACAAGACACAAGACCACCACCCACAGTGAAAACAAGAATCATGGCTTTTCTCCTCTCTCCTCAAATCAGACGACCGCTACAAGGACATCTTGTTGGCCCTGGAACGGTCGACCAATCAGAGCCAAGAGATCCAGGAGTGGTGGATTGTTGACCAACCGGCTGCCAGCCTGGTGCCTCTGGGGGGCGAGGCTTCATTGACTGACAGGAGGGAGGCGGGGCTTCAACTGTTTGTGTTCAGTGATAAAGTCAGTCCTCCGAGTCTGGGCTTCCTGGCTGGATACGGGTACACGTTACCTTTAAGTATTGCAGAAAATGTAGTAGTATTATAGTAATACATGAGGATATTACTGTCACCCTGTACTTATATGATAGTTAAAGCTAACGAAGCTAATGAAGTTCTACCTTCATTGTTACATTGTTCATCTTCATGTATAGTCTACGATCGGAACACGTCCAGGTCATGTCCATCCCACTTAACAACTTACTGTGTTCTTCTTCTATGTCTGTGGCCCCTCAGCATCATGGGATTGTATGCCTCAGTGGTGCTAGTGATCGGGAAGTTTGTTCGAGAGTTCTTCAGCGGGATCAGTCACTCCATCATGTTCGAGGAGCTGCCATGTGTTGACCGCATCCTTAAACTCTGTACCGACATCTTCCTGGTATGTCCACATTTTTCGCCCCTTCAGTGCTCTGCAACAACAATAGAGTTTAAGTCTCTGTGATGTCTGTACGATCAGAGTTTAAGTCTCTGCGACGTCTGTACGATCAGAGTTTAAGTCTCTGCGACGTCTGTACGATCAGAGTTTAAGTCTCCACGATGTCTGTGCGATCAGAGTTTAAGTCTCCACGATGTCTGTGCGATCAGAGTTAAAGTCTCCGTGATGTCTTTACGATCAGAGTTTAAGTCTCCACGATGTCTGTGCGATCAGAGTTAAAGTCTCCGTGATGTCTTTACGATCAGAGTTTAAGTCTCCACGATGTCTGTGCGATCAGAGTTTAAGTCTCCACGACGTCTGTGCGATCAGAGTTTAAGTCTCCACGATGTCTGTGCGATCAGAGTTTAAGTCTCCACGATGTCTGTGCGATCAGAGTTTAAGTCTCCACGATGTCTGTACAATCAGAGTTTAAGTCTCCGTGATGTCTGTACAATCAGAGTTTAAGTCTCCGTGATGTCTATACGATCAGAGGTCAAGTCTCTGGGACGTCGGTGGCTCCTGTAAATGCCTATTTCCTGTTTCACAAAGACTTTACCCTGATGAGTTATGCTGTGACGTGATTGGCTGTTATCTGTTTCAGGTGAGAGAGACAGGTGAGCTGGAGCTGGAGGAGGAGCTTTACGCCAAACTGATCTTCCTCTATCGATCACCAGAGACGCTGATCAAATGGACACGGCGCTGACCTCATCGATTAATACAGTATTGATTATACCTGCTGTGACATCACAGACTGTGACATCATCACTCATCTGTGAACTAGATGTGGTGGTTCCTTTAACGTTCTTTAAATGTTATACAGAGCATGTTCTCCAGATGAAGGAACTATCAGTGATGGTAGGTAAAGAACCATGCAGACTCTTATTTTGAAGGTTTTAAGAAACAGAAAAATTTGAAGAACGTTACCTGTTTGATGCATGACCAATAGGAGAGGCGGAGCCAACCTTGTCATAAGACCTCAACTGATCCGAGGACAGTGATGATGATATTAGTATTAGTTATTGATTATCAATCACTGCAAGGATATGAGACATCCTGGAAAACCTGGAATTCTTTTTAATGCAGCTCCTGTTAAAGCCGTGGAAAACAAAGAGTTCCTGGAAAAGTTTGTTGTGTTTTGTGAACGTACCTTTGAACAGGCAGCAATGATGATTGGTGAGGACCAATCAGTGATGCAAAGTAAAGTGAAGCCAACGTTCGAACCACATGATTGGATATTGCTGCTGTCACTCCCACATTGATTGACAGATGTATTAATACAGAAACAAAGACAATAAATGTGTGTTCTTAATGTTTTCCAGGACCTTTGCAATGACTTTGTGTTCAGGAACAGTCCTGCACAGCCACACAGCTGTTTCACTTTTAATTTAATTTTAATGTTCTACTGTAGCTTCATGTTCGACTGTAGCTTCATGTTCTACTGTAGCTTCATGTTCTACTGTAGCTTCATGTTCGACTGTAGCTTCATGTTCTACTGTAGCTTCATGTTCTACTGTAGCTTCATGTTCGACTGTAGCTTCATGTTCCACTGTAGCTTCATGTTCTACTGTAGCTTCATGTTCCACTGTAGCTTCATGTAGTAGCTCATGTCACTGTAGCTTCATGTTCTACTGTAGCTTCATGTTCGACTGTACTTCATGTTCTACTGTAGCTCTCATGTTCGACTGTAGCTTCATGTTCTACTGTAGCATTCACTTGTTCTACTGTAGCTTCATGTTCTACTGTAGCATCATGTTCCACTGTAGCTTCATGTTCTACTGTAGCTTCATGTTCCACTGTAGCTTCATGTTCAGTAGTATTTGTTAACACTGAACTAGGTTTACTGATAATGTACTACCAGTACAACTCTTAGGATAGCCATATACAACCATAGGATGCTCTGCTTCATTCACAGTAAATATGATGATCCATGGGGCTACCAACAGTAACTCTATGTGTAAGTCGGTTAGCTCCACATAATTGCTTGTGATGTCTCCACATTAGCTTTGTGTAAGGTCTGTTAGCTCCACATTAGCTTTGTGTAAGGTCTGTTAGCTCCACATTAGCTTTGTGTAAGGTCTGTTAGCTCCATTAGGCTTTGTTATAGGTCGTTAGCCCACATTAGCTTTGTGTAAGGTCTGTTAGCTCCACATTAGCTTTGTGTAAGGTCTGTTAGCTCCACATTAGCTTTGTGTAAGGTCTGTTAGCTCCACATTAGCTTTGTGTAAGGTCTGTTAGCTCCACATTAGCTTTGTGTAAGGTCTGTTAGCTCCACATTAGCTTTGTGTAAGGTCTGTTAGCTCCACATTAGCTTTGTTTAAGGTCTAGTTGCTTGTTAGCTTCTTCCTCTTAGCTCTACATTAGTTTGCACCATTTGTTTTATAACACCTACGCTCAGGTGTGAGCAGTCAACTAACTCCATGACGAAAGTGTAAGATGTCCCACCCACACAGGTACAACAGTGCTAACCGGTCAATGAGGGAGCTGTCAATCAAGCCGTGTGGACATGACTTCCAATCACAACATGACACTGGAGTCACAAACACACCTGTTTGAAGGTTTTGAAGTGAATTTATTTTTGTTTACATCACTTTATTATCTGAAAGACAAAAACAGTCAACTCAGTGTTTCCTGTGAATGTGTGAAAATAAAATACATGTGAGAGTCTTTATGTTGGGGTGACTTCCTGTTCACCATTTACCTGTCCACCTGTTCACAATCACACATCAGTTCGTAGCGACGCAGTGACACTGAGGGCCCTCAGCATCCACTTCATTTGGTTTAGATTTAGATTTTTCTCCTTTCAATCAATCAAACTTTATTTGTATCACACTTTTCATAAAAATATGTAAAACAAAGTGCTTCACACAATAACCCCTCGTTAGTGTGATGACAATAATTATCATCACACTCTAACGCCCAAGACTTGTACTTGTATCCAAATTCACTTTCTGCTCCTGTTCTGCTGATACTTTTGTACAACTGCAACTGAAACAGACAGACAGATCGGACAGCAGAACTTCCTCCTGTCCAGGTGAGCCATTTTCCCTCCGCAGACACTTCTGTTCAGGACGACAGGAGCAGGAAATATTTAGACGAAGATGAGTCACTGTGGAGGCAGCAGAGGGAGTTATCAGGTCACACACACACACAGTTTCTTTATTTATTGGTTTTCACAATTGAAAATTAAACATCATATACAGAAATACATAAAACAAACTTTTCTCCCACTTGCACCCCCCACCCCAGGGGACAAGCAGAAAAAATAAAATGTTAATAGACATTGTATCATCTACAAAAACATAACAAAAAAACACAGACAAAACATAAGAGAACATTCAGCAGGTATGTAATAAGAGGTTGCCATATACTGCTGAAATGATCATTAGGACGTTGTAGAGCCAGTCTAATCTTTTCTAGCTTCAAGAGTTGCAGCGTATCGCTAACCCAATGTTTATAGGAGGGCGGGGCAGCCTGTTTCCAATTAAGTAAAATAATTCTTCTCACTAAGAGGGTGACAAAAGCAATGTGATCAGTTTGTGCCCTAGGAAGATGATCATCCTGACATTGAATACCAAATATGGCCGTGAGAGGGTTTGGGTTTATTGGTCTTTTACATATCTTGGATAGGGCATCAAATATAGAGGACCAGTAACCTGAGAGTCTCGGACAAGACCAGAACGTATGAGCTAATGTTGCATCTATTACACAAATCATCAATTGCTGGATACATCTTTGCGATTCTGGCTTTAGACAAGTGCAATCTGTGTGCTACTTTGAATAGAAGTAGGCCATGTCTGGCACAAATTGATGAGGAGTGTATCCTTGAAAATATATCTGACCATTCAGTATCTGTAATTTGTAAATTCAGATCAGCCTGCCATGCTTCTCTCAATGCATCAAGAGATGCCGTCTGTAAAGATGAGAGTTTCATATACATAACGAATATTATGCCTTTGTTAGATGGAGCTGTTGGGAACAGAGTATCTATGGGCTGTTGTTCAGCGAGCCAGCCTGCCAACTGAAGTGTTTTCGCACCTGAGCCCATATACGCAGAGATTGCTAGACTAGGGGGGCAGTAGATACACAGCATGGTGTGATAGGCATTGCCAAATACAACAAGGCTGGGAGGGCTAATGGGAGTCCATATTATTAGTGCATACTGACGACATTGGGGATTTATATAACAATTTTAACCATGATATGAATTTTGGGACCAAATTTAAATCTCTCTAGACACTGAAATAGGTAGCCCCACTCGACCCTATCGAATGCTTTTTCGGCATCCAGAGAGATAATTACGGGTAATGGATGATTGGGATCCGCGTTCTGCATGATATTTAAAAGCTAACTAATATTAGGAGAGGCATTTTTTTTATAAAACCAGTTTGATCTGGAGAGATAATCGAAGGTAGGGTAGCCCATAGCATAGCCCATACTGCCCATAGCTAAAACCGGCCCTGCCACCAGATCCTGGAGCTTTGGCATTTTGCATACTGTAAATAGCTGATATAGTTTCCCCCAAAGACAGAGGTTCTTCCACTTGCTCCATAAATGATTCACTTATTTGAGGAAAATCCATATCTTATCTGAGTGTTCATACAGATTAGAGTGAGATTGAAGCAGTAGCTGCTCTGTATAATGGGTGGTCATCAAGTCGAACTCTGTCTGCAGAGGGGTGGGAGCAGTTGAATATTTAGTCCAGCTGATGAATTTGGTCTGTGAGATCTTTAAGGCGCTGTTTTCTATTCCTGCCCTCCCAGGTGGTGTATGAAATAATCTCTCCTCTCAAAAAATCTTTAAGCGATTCCCAAAGAATAGACTTGCTCACATCTGGTGAGTGAAGCATTGCTAAAGCGCCGCGGGCACCAAGTAACTTTCTTTGGAAAAGGGTATTTGCAAAACTACAGGTCCATGATCAGAAATGACAATGCTTTCATACCTACAATCTCTGACTGAGGTCAGCAACTGGAAATCAATAAAAAATAATCAATGTGTGAGTAGGAATGATGCGCTGGGGAGAAAAATGAATAATGTCTTAAATCAGGGTACAGGAAACGGTGTTATTGAGTGTTAGTGAAAACTAAAGTCCCTGCTTTCAATATCCAGATATAAACACGTAGAACCACTCATGATAAAAAATGAAACTATGGTCGATTTCTTCTGAGTTTTCTGAGTTTTGCACTGCAGAGTTATGCCTCCAAAATGTTAACGTGTCCTGCTCAAAGTAATAAGTTAAAATATACAGAGCGTGTTAGACTTGCAGCTTCTTTATGTTTGGAGCATGATGAGCAGACATGTTACACAGGTCATCTTCTACCTGTTATAAAACTTTGTTCTCTGGCTCACATATGCAGCTGTTATATTCACAGCCTTGACCTTTGACACTGAGTTCAAAGTAACAGACATTAAATCACATCATTCCTTCATTAAGTGTTATTATTTATTCAAAGGTCAGTCTCTAAACAAACCCTTCATTTACGATGCCCTCATGTCACATGTGAGTTATCACCAGTTTGACCTGTAAGTATCTTTCACACCAACATGCACATCTACTGACAAACTTCTTCTGAAGGCACTGAGCATGTCATGTCATTCACAGTTACCTCACCCTAACACAAATACATCTTCACTGAACACTTTTTTATAATCAGCAGTCGTAAACATGTCAGTCTTTTCCGTCTCTGCCAGCTGGCGACTGTTGCCAGGTGTAGACGGCAGGTAAAGGTGGGGGAGAAGAATCAGGAAGAAAAGGTGTTCTTACCTTGTTATTGAACTTGATCTTGGTTTCTTCCAAACTCATAGAGGCTCTTGTTGGTGAACAATAAAAGGCAGAGATTGTTCTGAAGTATTAAATTACTCCTATCTCACCTGAAGTGAACTCAACAGGTTTTCTGTTGGCTGCATTTCATTCCTGACTGCGGAGTGTCTCACAATAGGCTCATTACTGCCCCCTGAGGCTAAAGGGCAGAATACACTCCACAGTGTACACTGTAGAAATGTTTTTATGGTAAAAACTGGAAGCGTGTGTACTTTGATCAAGACAGAAGTTTTTTGTTTTTTTTTTACAGTAAAAGGATCTCAGTACTGTTTGTTTCCTTTTCAACATTCAAAACTACCATCATCATCCAAATGCCATCATCATCACACACTCAACATCATGAGGTGCTTCAAGTCCCAGCTGCCAGCCTCACTGGACCCACCGCAGTCTACCTCATTATCCTGACTGCTCCACTGACAACGCCATCACCACCACCCTTCACCTGGCCCTCACATGTATGTATGTCAGACTTCAGCTCAGTATCAACACCATCATTCTTCAGCAGCTGATGGAGAAGCTGAACCAGCTGGGTCTAAACACAGGAGCTCCTCAGGGCTGCATGCTCAGCCACGTTTTTCACTCTGCAAACCACATCATCACTAGGTCAGACCGTTTTGTCTGAATGTAATGCACTTTATGTAGCCCTTTAGTATCTGGTGTTGTAATGTGTGTGTATCCTGTTTCATGTAGCACCATGGTCACCCTACAACCATGCTGTCTTATGTTACTGTGGCATGGTTCAAAATTGTCAGCTTCTCAAGTGTTGGATCAGGTTGAACAACAAGGAAGACTTTTGACTTTAAGTTCACGATTTAATTTAAACTTCAAAAACTCAGATCAAACTGTCAAACTAGGCAGTGGTGATCAAATCGGAATCCAGATTCCGTTTCTTGACTGTTTCTCAATTCAAATGTTTAAAAACAGATTCCTTCCAGGTTCCTGTTCACCTGGAAGAAGAGGATGTTCGAGAGCAGATAGAAATACACCTGCCAGCTCCAAGTATGTCCAGAAATGTCACTTCTGGCTAAAACAAACAAAAAAACAAAGAAAAAAAACAAAGAAAAAACGATGTGAGGAGAATGTGAGTGCCACATACACATTTACCTCTAATCAATACGTTATGACATCATGACGGATGAGTTTTCTCATGTCAAAACAAAATTAAGAAGAGAAACCAGAAACATTCAGCGTGTTTAACCAGTTTAATGATTTGATCCTAAAAGTAAAGTACAAAAGACACTTACACTCATTTCTGGGTACAAACACATAAAAAATATGCAATCTCTGTGCAGCAATGACATCACAGTGACATCACAGTGGTTCATGTAAATAATGCTAAAATGTTGATTGTGTTGAGTTTTATTTGGAACGGCAGAGATTGAAAAAATTAAAAGGAGTTGAAGTCACGGGAAACTCTGCGCGCAGACCTGGGAACTGTCAACCTGGACCTGAGGTGTTCTAACATGAGGCTGCGATGGTGATGCTTCATATTTACTCATGTTCAGATAAGCTGGTAGGTTTGATGTAGCTGTTGCTCGGTGGTTGCTGTTTTTTATGGTGGTGTTGGTGGTCAATAAGTTCCTTGTCAGTTGATGGTGTGTCCCTGTTAGTATGGTACTTGGGGGCCTCAAGGTATTTATAAGGATCTAGTGGATGGTAACTAGTCTAATTGTTCTGTGGTTCCTCTCAGATCAGGTCTCTCTTTAACCTGTAGGGGTAAAAAACACAACAGTCTCCTTTGGGTCAACTCAAAGATATAATCCTAACATCCCTACTGACCTGAATCTCCAGTCCACTGGATCTTGTCCACAAGATCAGACAGCAGTTTCACTCCTGAATCCTGTATTTTGTTGAGACTCAGGTCCAGCTCTGTCAGACGGGAAGGGTTTGTCTTTAGAGCTGTGACCAGAGAAGCACAGCTTCCATCTGTGAGCAGACAGCATCTCAACCTGCAATGACAAGATTATTTTAACAAATTACAGGCTGCTGTTGGATTCCATATAAAGGAAACTATATTGTGTACCTCAGAGTCTTCAGTCTACAGTGTGGACTCTTCAGAAAATCACACAGCAGCTTCACTCCTGAATCCTGCAGCTTGTTGTAGCTCAGGTCCAGCTCTGTCAGATGGGAGGGGTTGGACTTCAGAGCTGAGGCCAGAGAGGCACAGCTGATCTCTGGTAGTTCGCAGTGGTTTAATCTGTAATTACAGGATAAACACTCAAGATTCAATCTGGATTCTATGGTCACATTTTCTGCTTGTCGAGGTGTCCTGACAGCAAAGACCTGGTTTCCTCTAGTTTTCTAGCCTTAACTTAATAATTACCAATAATGTATCTCAGGCTGCAGGCTCATATGTGGCGAACAAGTCAGAAATACAATCATACATATCCAATAGGGGATTATCAAAACAAACCAACTCACAGATGCTAAAATTGCGATTATTTGCAAACTTTGGACTGGATCTGGTGAGTCGTCTTACTTTGGTGTTCTGCAGCTTAAGTCTGGACATATTGGACTGACTGAAAAAGAAATCTGTAATATAAACCTAGATTACTGTTTCTAAGTGCTTTTCAGGTAAGAATATGCTTCATGTCTGTCATGTTCGAGCAATAAGGACCATTCAAACTGGTCAGTGGATGTTTATTCATATTTGTTTCACTCCCTGGTGTCTTTTGAGGGTAAATTTTTTATTTTTAAAAGGAAAGTATACAACCAATGGCCAAGTTTCTTTCATTTATATCACAATTTTAATTTCAATGAAAGGATGCGGTACATGTAGTGCTTTCTAATTCAAAAGAACCATTATTAAACAAATTAAAGTCAATTTAAGACTGCTAGTTCTGCCCTCAGTAACAATACAGGTTAAGACCATACCATCAATTAGATGCAAGTTGTCCACTTTGTAATGCACTGCAAAATATATGCAAACATATTCCCTCTATATCATATGGTGCTCATCACTCATTTACCTTCATCTTCATTACTTTAATGAGTATGATGTGGAGATAAACAGAAAAAGTCTGAAAGGGACAACTTTGTAACTGGTAGTATTCTTTAAAGGGACACTGTATATTGATCTTGTAATGTTTAATATAAAAACAGATTCTGATTTTTTGCACTAGTGCAACAGCTGCAGTTATATAAAATACTAATTGCTTCTGATCAGTTTTGTTTGGTAACCTAAGGAACTTTGTGTTTTAAGGGGGTCCAGTTCAAGCAGAGCCAGAGGGATCTTCCACAGCTCCTGACAGAAACATAGCAAAATAACTGTTCCTACTAGTTTTTTGTTTTTTATTGTTTGCACATTAATATGGAGGCTGCTCCATTGTATTTTTAATAATTTAAGTAAGTTATTTATTTTTTTACTGTTTTGGATTTTAGTGTGGCATAACATTTTTTTATGTTATGCCACCTTGTTTTCAAAGTTTACGTTTTTCAGGAACATGCTGCATCTGTTGCATTCATTAATGTACTTCAGCCTGTTTTCCTTAAAATGTAACAGACTGTTGCATCACCACAGATCATCTGAAAAGGAGCCACATAGTTTGATAAAATAGGGGGGCCCAAATAGCTAAAAATGGCCCTGTTAATTACTCTTTGGCACGTCAATGTTATGTTAAATGAATGCATGTTTATTTGTATCTTGTCCTGTAACAGTTCAATGGTGAATTGATGGCGATGAAGTTGAGTTTAAGAAAGAGAGAGAATAAATCCATCTGCATGAAGAACTAGTGCCGCTTATTTCCTGGAGGGAGTGATAGAGTTAAAAGACAAGAATGAAAAGAAAACTGACCTCAGAGTCTTCAGTCTGCAGTGTGGACTCTCCAGAAAATCACACAGCAGCTTCACTCCTGAATCCTGCAGGTCGTTGTCACTCAGGTCCAGCTCTGTCAGATGGGAGGGGTTGGACTTCAGAGCTGAGGCCAGAGAAGCACAGCTGATCTCTGACAAACTGCAGCGCTCCAATCTGAATAAAAAAGAAAGATTTAACATAATCTGATCCCATTTAATTGTGCAGCCAATCATTGGATTGTCCTCATAACTAACTCGGGAGCCACATTCAGTAAAGAAGATCCTAATTTAGCCAGACTATCCAGGCGTTCATCTGGACAACAGCCCTGCAATAAAACAAACAGGGTTGTGCTAATGGGGATGTGTGATACGTGCCATAGGATTAAGTTCAGATTTGGATCTAACTTTGGTGTAAACGAGTTCCATCTTTAAATCAATCTACCTCACACTACACAGATATTTAAAGAGAAGAATGTTTTCTGACCTGATAATCTCCAGTCTGCATTGTGGACTCTGCAGTCCATCAGACAGCAGCTTGATGCCTGAATCCTGCAGGTTGTTTCCTCCCAGGTCCAGCTCTGTCAGATGGGAGGGGTTGGATTTCAGAGCTGAGGCCAGAGAAGCACAGCTGATCTCTGACAGACCACAATTAGCCAGTCTGTTAATAAAGGGATAGTATCTGAATCAGATATGATTTTTTCCTGTCAACATCGAAACACAACAACACTTCTAATTTTGTTCCTTTTTTAAAATTAATTGTTAAGATTTGTTTCTTTATTTCTTTTATTTGATAGATGCAGCTGAAGAGTGACAGGAATGTAGGGGGAGAGAGATGGGGAATGACATGTAGCAATGGCCCGCGAGTAGTCGGATTCAAACCATGGGCCGCTGCAGCAAGGACTGAGCCTTTGTACATGGGGCGGATGCTCTACCAACTGAGCTAACCAACACCCTTTTTGTTCCTATTTTTATAAAAACAATCACAGATTTAAAGATTTGCCTGTCTGTGATTATTTAATCTGATGCCATGATGACACGTGTCTTATGTTTGCTGAAGAGAATAAAAAGGACTCTAAAAAATATTTTTTTGTTGAAACACATTGAGCAATAGATACTTCAGATATATAGTATACATGTGCCAATCAACATCAATGTAAAGGAGTGGAAGAACATTTCACAAAGTACCATCGACCAGCTTATGAACTGCAACAAAGTGGGTTACACAAGCCGCCAGTTCATCGCAGGGCACGTAGAGACAAACAACCATTCACATTTACACCTACGGACAATATAGAGTCACCAAATAACCTATTAATTGCATGTTTTTGGACTGTGGGACAAAGTTGGAGTACAATGCAAACACAGGGAGAACATGCAACTCCACACAGAAAGGTCCAGTGCCAACCACTGCACCACCATGCCACTCAAACAATGTTAAATGAAAAGATAAAACAATGCCTGATTAACAGGTTTTAGTTTTTGTGTTGTGTTTAAGTTTTTCATTCAGTTAAAAATATATACGAGCAAAACAGACAGTAAATTAACTTAACTTAGAGTCTTCAGTTTACAGTTTGGACTCTCTAGTCCAGCAGACAGCACCTTCACTCCTGAATCCTGCAGTCTGCTTCCTCTCAGGTCCAACTCTGTCAGATGGGAGGGGTTGGACTTCAGAGCTGAGGCCACAACTTCATAATGAGTCTCTGAGAGCCACCATTCAGGAAGTCTAGGAGTACAGTTAATGTAAATTCAGTTACTCTCTGGAGTAGTCGACCCTGATAAAGATGGACAGTGTATATCAAAGTGTCTGAACTGAATTTTATGTGGATATGATATGCTGGAAATAACAAATAGAAATTTGTATTTAGGTTCTGGCTTCTGATAGCTGCTGACAGACAGTGTCAACTTTGTATAATGAAGATACAGTCAGGACTTACACGCCTTTCTGCAGTTCCTCACAGCTGGAATCAGTCTCAATCGTCCCTCCCGTGATGCATTGTACTTCTTCAGGTCCAACTCATCCAGAACCTCTTCTGACATCTGCAGCATGTAGGCCAGAGCTGAGCAGTGGATCTCAGAGAGTTCCTTCTCTGATCTGTTCTCTGACTTCAGGAACTCTTGGATCTCCTGATGGACTGAGTCATCGTTCATCTCCATCAGACAGTGGAAGATGTTGATGCTTCTGTCAGGAGAGATACGATCACTGTTCATCTCCTTCAGGTTGTTGATGGCTCTCTGGATGATTTCTGGACTGTTGTCTGTCTGACCCAGCAGGCCTCCTAAGAGTCTCTGGTTGGACTCCAGAGAGAGGCCATGAAGGAAGCGAACAAACAGGTCCAGGTGACCATTTTTACTTTCAAGAGATTTCTGCATTGCACTATACAAGAAGTCATCCACGGATGAATAATAGCCATTGTCCCCATCATCATCATCATCATCTTCCCAATCTCCCAGGAAGTCCTTCAGTACCCCTGTCTTCTTGTTGGTGTAACAGTGGAACAGGTAGACTGCAGCCAGAAACTCCTGAACGCTCAGATGAACAAAGCAGTAGACTGTTTTCTGGAAGATCACACTCTCTCTTTTGAAGATCTCTGTACAAACTCCTGAGTACACCGAGGCCTCTGTGACATCCAGACCACACTGCTCCAGGTCTTCTTGGTAGAACATGATGTTTCCTTTCTCCAGCTGTTCAAACGCCAGCCTCCCCAGCTTCAGAAGAACTTCCCTGTCAGCCTCCGTCAGCTCCTGTGGACTCGTCTCAAGTCCTTCATCGTACTTCTTCTTCTTCCTCTTTGTCTGAACCAGCAGGAAGTGTGAGTACAGGTCAGTCAGGGTCTTGGGCAGCTCTCCTCTCTGGTCTGTGGTCAACATGTGGTCCAGAACTGTAGCAGTGATCCAGCAGAAGACTGGGATCAGACACATGATGTGGAGGCTCCTGGAGGTCTTGATGTGTGAGATGATTCTGCTGGACAGATCTTCATCACTGACTCTCCTCCTGAAGTACTCCTCCTTCTGAGCGTCAGTGAAGCCTCGTACTTCTGTTACCCTGTCAACACATGAAGGAGGGATCTGATTGGCTGCTGCAGGTCTGGAAGTTATCCAGATGAGAGCCGAGGGAAGCAGATTCCCCTTGATGAGGCTTGTCAACAGCACGCTGACTGATGACTCCTGTGTGACATCAGACACGAGCTCTTTGTTGTTGAAATCCAGTGAAAGTCTGCTTTCATCCAGGCCGTCAAAGATGAACAGAAGTTACAGACAGCGAGCTTCTCTGCTGTGACCTTCTGTAATGTTGGATGGAAAACATGGAGCAGCGTGAGAAGACTGAACCGCTCATCTTTGATCAAGTTCAGCTCCCTGAACGAGAGCAGAACCACCAGACTGACATCTTGGTTCTCCGAGCCCTCTGCCCAGTCCAGAGTGAACTTCAGCACTGAGAAGGTTTTTCCAACGCCAGCGACGCCGTTGGTCAGAGCGACTCTGATGTGTCTCTGTTGGTCAGGTAAGGCTTTAAAGATGTCGTGGCATTTGATGGGAGTGTCATGGAGGGTCTCCTTCTTCTTGGAAGCTGTCTCAAGCTGCCTCACCTCATGTTGGGTATGAACCTCTTCACTCTGTCCCTCTGTGATGTAGAGCTCAGTGTAGATCCTGTTGAGGAGGGTTCCACTTCCTGTTTCATCACTTCCTTCAGTCACACGTTCACATCTGGTCTTCAGACTGATCTTATGTTCATCTAAAACCTCCTGCAGACCACCACTCACTGAAACAGAGAAACAAGTTTGAGACTAAACAAAGAAAATGTGACAATCAGCTGATTATTTCATCAGCAATAAAAAGTGATGATAGAAGAATATCTAGAGAAGGAAATGGACAGTCTTACTTTGGACAGTGCTGGTCTGACTGGCTGTCTGCAGTCCACGTCTTGTTCTGGATCTTTCTCCACACTGGGGACAGGAGGAGTCTCCTGATGAAGCAGACTGGTCCCAGTATGAGGTGATGCAGTGTCTGCAGAACCAGTGTCCACAGCTGGTAGAGACCGGATCCTTCAGGACGTCCTGACACCAAACACAGCAGGACGGCTGCTCCTCCACAGGAACATGACTCCTCTTCTTCGTCTCTCTGTGGACACAAATTTATTTTTAACTAAAGCACTTGATTGATGGACACACAATGCTGCAGTGTGTCCTGGGAGGTTGAATGGTAGAATGTAGGGTTACACAAGGACAGGGTAGGAAGCTTCCGGTGGACCTCCTGGGATCAAGACAAATGAGTGGAGCAGGTCTGGAAGATGAAGTGGAGGGCAAGCTGGAGGCTCGGAGCTGGAGGTGCTGGCCTAAACCTGTATTCTTACCAATAACTGAGCATTCTGGTGGTTTACAGAGCTACTGCAACTCTACCATGACCAAGATAAGCAACTGAAAACAGATGAATGACATTTCAAATGGACCCTGAAGTCTACAGTGTGACCACATGTCAACATGTCTGCTTCCTGTTTATCACACCGCGGTGAGGTCAAGTTGGGTTTTTGTTCTGTCTTGTCATTTCCTGTTTTATTTTGATATTTACCTGCCCTCTCGTTTCAGGTCACTTGTCCTTCCTCATGTGTCACCGGTCTGATTGTCTTCCCCGCCCTGATTGTTTCCACCTGTTCCCCATTACCCTGTGTATATATTGTCTGCGTCTCCCTTTGTCTTGTGCCAAAGTGTTTGTCCTACGATTTATCACCTAAGCCTTCTTTCGTGCCTGTCCACAGCCTTAGCCTTGTTGCGTGAGTGTTCCTTTTGTTTTTTGTCTCGATTGAGTGATTTTTTTTTTTTTTTTATGTGTAAATTTCTTAGTATAGCCAATCGTTTCTTAATGCTTAGTATAGTTGTTTTTCAGCTTCACAGGAGAGATTTTCAGTTAATGTTTTGCAGCCTTGTGATTTTGATAATTTTTATAAAGCAGTTTAGAGTTTGTATTTTTTTTCCTCCTTTGGAGTGATTTTTTTTAATTAATTTTTTTCCATAGTTTAGGCCTGTTTCCATAGCCTCACTCTGTCGAGGGTTTTTGTTAATTCAATAAATGATCTCATTGACACCTCTGCGCCTGAGTCCTGTTTGAGTCTGGCTTGACACTGTTAAGGCAACATAGCATTCATATACACTCTGAAATATCAAAAGATGGTTCTTTAAAGAATTTTTTTTTTTGGCCTTTTCAAGCTTTATTTGATAGAGACAGCTGAAGAGTGATAGGAATGTGGGGAGAGAGCCACAGGTGGGATTCGAACACTGGGCTTCCGCAGCGAGGACTGAGCCTTTGCACATGGGGTGGCTGCTCTACCAACTGAGCTAAACGCCACCCCAAAAGATGGTTTGTGTAGAACCGTCCTCTAAATAAAGAGGGTTCTTCAGCTGCTCATGACTAAACCAAAGAACCTTTATTGTTCTGTGTGTACGGGTGTAGACTTCTGCTCAACATGATGTGAAAGACAAAGATGTGTTTGAGGACAATCAGGAGAAAATTTCTCCTTCTGTTCGGAGTCTTACTTTGTGTCTGAGGGTCCAGGTTCATTACTGAAGTTTGGAGGAGACTCTTTGGACCAGTCGCTCTTCATGGACACACAGCTGGATCCTGGAGACTCGACTCTCTGTCGGTTGGGCTGAACTCTGCAAACACCAACATGTTTTTGATTCTGATTAACAGACAATGGTCAGATTCTGGGTTAGTGTCAGTGAACCATCATGAACTCTGAGTGCAGTGTGCCCCCCTCTTACTTTGAGTCTGAGGGTCCAGGTTCATGACTGAAGTTTGGAGGCTTTCCTTTGGACTGGTCGCTCTTTATGGAAACACAGCTGGATCCTGGAGACTCTTCTTCCTCCACATCACTCATCGTCTCCAGTCTAAGAAGTGAACCAGGAATAACAGAGACACCGTGGACATCACGAAGGTCAGTACAGACGACATGACATCTGTTCTTCCTCAACGAAACATTGAAATTATGTTTATGTTATTTAGATTCTAGAATATTCTGGTCGATTAAACATCTGAAAACTAAAAGAAGTCATAAACCCCAACAGTCTAGATCAGGAGTCGGCAATTAGCGGCCCGCGGGCCAAAACTGGCCCGCCATCAATTATATCTGGCCCGCTAGATGACGTTGATTTATTTTAATATACATATATTTTAAATATATATTTTAAACCTCATGTTTCCTGTCAAAATACAACAATTCCACAACATTTATTGAAAAGTAGCTGATAAGTAACGTGACAGCAGCCAGAACATCCTCGCAGCCTCTTTACCTGACGCACAGGTCGGAACACTAATTGGCACGTGCGTGCGCTGTAACCTGTGGAAAATAAAAGTGTCCTGTGTCCCTCTTGTAACGGACAACGTCAACAAATATGTTTCATTAAATGAAAAAAACCAAACCAAACCAAAGGTCGGCTCAAATATCAAATGTGAATGTGAATGCACGCTGCTGTGCACATTAGTTACGGCAGGTTGTTTCATGACAGACGCAGTTTTACAATTATTCTACATGTTTTAAGGCCGTAAAACTCCCTAACACACACTGTTATACACCTTGTTACACGCATTTCGTACAGTACTCCCTTAATTAATCAGGACGTAGAACATACGTGCGGTTCTCACTCAGGCCCCCCCCCCCTTAATCTTAATATAATCTTAATATAAATGTATTTTTACTTCATGCACAGTCGAGTAGTTTCTTCACCTTTGTGTGTTCATCTGTTGAATCTGACTCTGAGAGACTCTAACAGTTTGAACACAGACTGGCCCCAACAGTTGGCTTTTAACTTCAGGACTAAACGGAAACAAACCTGATCCTGGACCAGCTCTACCTGAAAACACACAAACTACATGATGCAACATGTGGTGACGTGATCTCTCGTTGCACGCTGTTTGCAAATGAAATCAGTGAAGAAGAAGAAACACAGACCACAGACTTCTTCTTCTTCTTCTTCTTCTCCTTCTTCTTCTTCTCTGTGGTGATCAGATACAAACAAAACACATTTTACTGACAGGAAATGAAGCCGAGTGTGAGACAGATCATGACAGGGGCCCAGCAGGGGCGGGGCTCACACACACTGTAAAAAATGACAAACAAAATCAACAAAGAAGAAAATTAAAGAAGAGAATCAGATTTCAAATAAACTACAAATAAAATAGTTTGATAGTAGGTTCAGGTTTTAGACAGTCTGCGGGGACGTCACGGAGACTACGTCCAGGTTTTAGACAGTCTGCGGGGACGTCACAGAGACTACGTCCAGGTTTTAGACAGTCTGCGGGGACGTCACAGAGACTACGTCCAGGTTTTAGACAGTCTGCGGGGACGTCACAGAGACTACGTCCAGGTTTTAGACAGTCTGCGGGGACGTCACAGAGACTACGTCCAGGTTTTAGACAGTCTGCGGGGACGTCACAGAGACTACGTCCAGGTTTTAGACAGTTCAGTCTGAACAACCTGGACAGGAGACACATATCTGTCCTCTGGACTGTGCTCTCTTATTGGCTCGTAGATCTGAGGTCTGTGTCCAAACAGTGAATGATTGACAGCAGCGTGTGTGTGTGTGTGTGTGTGTGTGTGTGTGTGTGTGTGTGTGTGTGTGTGTGTGTGTGTGTGTGTGTGTGTGTGTGTGTGTGTGTGTGTGTGTGTGTGTCAATGCTCGTACTTAAATAGTTCTTTCTCTCTACTCACTCGATCGTCTTCTCTCTCCCAGTAACAGACAGGTCCGGTGAACCTTCATATTTGAGGTAGGAAACATGTTTGTTAATGTGTTTGTGTCCGAGCTTTAAAGTGACTCTCAGCCTGAAATTGAAATTTCACTCTTTAGCACTGGCATACCGTGGCTTTCAGAATAAAAGCTGAACACAGAGTGAGGACGACTTACATTCAGAGACAGAATAATGGACACAAACAGGACATGCTGGACCTGAGGACGTCTTCATGTCTGTTTGAGTTGAACACAGAATCATCTGTAGGTGTTGAATATTTCTCAGATATGTTTGAATCATTGTCTGTTGGACGAGTTTGGACTGAAAACATGTTGATGTTTGAATGTAACTCACTTTATTATTTAAACTCCAAAAGATGAACTTTTATTTTGAAAAATATTTTGGACAACATCTGGACAACACTAGATATTACCTACATAACACCTGAAGAACACCTAGAAAAACACATGGACATTTGATGGACAGGTGATGGACAAGTGATGGACAAGCGTCCAAGCTAAAACAATAAAATATCTGGTTACTGACTCAGTGGAACAACTTTTGTCTGGTTGGCTCTGGTTTGGTGACGGTTGACGAGAAACAAAGAAGGTACGACCCGAACTGAGGAGGAGGGATGGGAGGAACAGTGTGTAAGGAGGAGGTGAAGGAGAAGAAGAGGAGGAGTGTGGAAAGGGAGGACAGTCTGACATCAGTGGACAGAATCCGTCAATTCGCTGTCAAACAGTTTGGATTTAATGTCCTGAGTCTGGCTCACCGGGGGCTGAAGGTAGGAGACAACGAGCACTCACTGCTAACACCAACTCTACAAGATCTGTTAGGAACCTTCATGGTCTACACACAGTTATGAGAGTCACTTCCTGTTAGCGACTGACCCTACTGTGTCACCTTGACCTTAAGTTGTTTTCTGCTTCTGTTTCTTGCACTTCCTTCCTGCAGGTGGCCCCAGATGAGTTGTGGGAGCTGGTGGAGTTGGAGAAGCTGAATTTGTCTCTCAACAGTCTGAAGGTTCTTCCTCCTCAGCTGGGTCTGCTCTCCAACTTGGTGGTCCTCAACTTGTGGGGCAACCAGGTAAAACATCCTGCTGACACCAATGAATGAAAGAAATGAACTGCGGTGAACAGTTTGGATGAGATGAATTCTATGACTTCTTTATTCCAAACGTTGGTTTCTCCACAGTTTGATTGTCTGATGGATGGTTTATCATCTGTCACTGTTTAAAGTCCTTTTCAGAAGGAGACTCAGAGACCTTTCATAATATGCAGTCCTGTGGATCAGCTCATGTTCCTCACTCAGTCATGTCTGTTATGTTAAAACTTAAACTACAGTCTGTAGGACTGGAGGAGTCGAATCACAGTGGTGGGTTGTTTTTACTCAGGTACTGTGTTTGAGTACAAATTTGAAGTGCTTGTAGTTTAATTCACTGTTTCCATTTGATCGTACTTTATATTGTACTGCATCTCCTCCTCCTCCTCCTCCTCCTCCTTCCCCCAGCAGCTGCTCTGTCTCCTGGATATATAAAGGTTATAATTCCCCCTCTAATCCACCAGGATCCAGTTTCTGTCCTCTCTTCACCTTCCTCGTCCCTCCTTCAACCTTCAGTGTAACTCAGAAACTGTACAATGTACAACAATGTAAAGTACTGGTTGCGCTCCCTACAGGCGGTGGGGTTAATTACCATACAGCATTACATTTAGTCATCTTGTGCAGACCATCCAGAAAACTTTGAAAAGTCTCAAGTCTGACACAATCTCACTTCTGAAGTCAGTGCGTCACCAAATGAAGCGAACTGAGTTCACTACCAGGATCTTTTTGTTTAATCACATCACTCACATGGTTGGCAGCATCCAATCAAACGCTTTCTCTCTTCTGACAGCACTGGAGCGGAGTGCTTCCTGTGTGATACAGTCTATGAGTGGCTGTGAGGGCTTCTGAAGTCATCTCTGTTAACAGTCAGGTTAATATCGCCAACCTCCTCAAACAATCTGAGCGTGTCTGAACTGTGGTCAGCAGTGCCTCCTTCACAATAAGATGAAAGCGCCACAGATCAGACGCATTTCAAAATAAAACAGAATATATAATAATATAACAACCACCAGAAGGAGTGTTTATATTATACCTGTGTTTGCAGCTCAGCAGCTTACCAGCAGAGATTGGACAGCTGAGAAGACTCAGAGTTTTATTCGCCTACAGAAACAGACTAACTGAAGTTCCTGAAGAGCTTGGAGACTGTACACAACTGGAGGTACTGTGAATACTGCTGGAAGTACTTCTACTATAGGTCTAAATACTACTTCTGCTTTCATTTCAAACTGAACCCAGAGACTCCACCTGGTGAGGAGGGGTAGCCTTGTTGGGTGGGTTTACCTGGTGAGACAGAGTGACCTCCTTGAATGATGTTTAACTACAGACTAGACTACAAAGGTGTGAAGTCCACCATCACTCCACAAGTTTGTAATCTTCAGTTTCCACTGATGCTGACTCAGGTGACGTCACTCGATGACATTATTCAGACTTCACACAGTGATGCTAAATGATTATTCCACTTTAAAAAATGAACAGTAGAACTCCCCAACACCTGGGAACATACTTGTGGATTGGATGAAGAGGATCCAATATAATTTCAACCATCCAGGATTTAACAGCATCAGGGCAGTTCAGATCCAGTTCCAGGTGTATCACATTATCATCTGCATAACAGTGAAAGTTGTATTTCTTAAGATTCCTGAAGGAAGTACTCCACAAGAGTTATCAAATGTAACAGAATAAAACATGAAGCGTAGTTTCTTCCTTTCTTATTCTAAGAGTGTTTCTGTCTCTAAGGTGCTGAGTTTGGCCAACAACCAGTTGTCCTCACTTCCTGCCTCTCTGTCCAACCTCACCAGACTGAGGAAGCTCAACCTCAGTCATAACCACATCGCTCATATCCCAGGCTGTGTTTACAACATGAAGGCTCTGGTACGTTTACATCAGTCACATAGGCTGCACCAAATACATCAAGTCCATGTCCTGCTTATACTCTGCCAGAACTTCATAAAGAGCCCCTGTCTGACCTTTACAATGATGATAATCCAACATTCACTCCTACTTAACTCAGTGATTTCAAGTGTGATAGCAGGCGGTATTTGTACTTCTGTTTTCTACCAACATGACAAATGTCTTCAGTCAGTCACCTCCTGTGTTCCTGCAGGTGTTCCTCCATCTGGCCTGTAACCATCTGGAGAACTTGGCAGAGAACATTCAGGCTCTGGTGGAGCTCAAGATCCTCATTGTGGAGGGAAACAGTCTCCACTCTCTGCCTAAGGCCCTCTGCTGCCTCATCAGGTAACCCCTCCCCATCGGGTAGGTACCCCTCCTTTCCAGGTAGCCCCTCCATTTGATGAGTGGTTTGATTGTGTCCAGGTTGGAGTTGTTGAATCTGGATTTTAACGACATTAAGGATGTACCACAGGTAAAGTGTGTTTGACATTTCACAAGGTGCAAATCAACCACAGAAACTGTTCAGATGATGATGATAATGATGATGATGTGTTCAGGAGCTGCACCAGTTGTCCCGGCTGGAGAAGTTGGCGTGCCATCCTCTAGATAAAGGACTTCACATTGTCCACAACCCGCTGATGAAGCCTGTGAAGGAGGTGCTGGAGGGGGGGCTCAGCGCCCTCTTCAACTACCTAAGAGCCGTGTAGAGGTGGAGGTGGGGCATGTTTACTACCTGAGAACCAGAGAGTCACTGGTTTAAGACTTCACTGTGTACTTTAGATTTCCTTTCAGGGTGTCCACATACTTTTGGCCATTTAAGGAAGTGTAAAAAAAAAAGAAAAAAAAAAGTTGCACAAAGACAACTTATCAAATGTTAAACGGATAAATTTCATTGTTTTTGTCAAAAGAACTTTTGACTTGTCAGACCACAGGACAGTTTTCCACTTCACCTCAGTCCATCGTAAACGAGCTCAGTCCATCGTAAACGAGCTCAGTCCATCTTAAACGAGCTCAGGCCATCTTAAATGAGCTCAGTCTACCTTAAATGAGTCCATCAGTCCATCTTAAATGAGCTCAGTCCACCTTAAATGAGTCCATCAGTCCATCTTAAACGAGCTCAGTCCATCTTAAACGAGCTCAGTCCTTCTTAAACGAGCTTAGGCACCCATGAATGAGCTAAGTCCACCTTAAATGAGTCCATCAGTCCATCTTAAACGAGCTCAGTCCATCTTAAACGAGCTCAGTCCATCTTAAACGAGCTCAGTCCATCTTAAACGAGCTCAGTCCATCTTAAACGAACTCAGTCCATCTTAAACGAGCTCAGTCCATCTTGAATGAGCTCAGTCCATCTTAAATGAGTCCATCAGTCCATCTTAAATGAGTCCATCAGTCCATCTTAAATGAGTCCATCAGTCCACCTTAAACGAGCTCAGTCCATCTTAAACGAGCCTAGGCTCCCTTAAATGAGTCCATCAGTCCACCTTAAATGAGTCCATCAGTCCACCTTAAATGAGCTCAGTCCATCTTAAATGAGCTCAGTCCACCTTAAATGAGTCCATCAGTCCATCTTAAATGAGCTTAGGCCCACAGAAGGCGGAGGTGTTTCTAGATCTGGTTTCTATTCGGTTTCCTCTTTGTATGGTGAAGTCGTGGTGGAGTCTTCAGTCCATGCAGTGATGTCCACCTTAAACAAGCTGTCCTCAGTGTGTTGATGTTGTCCTCAGTGTCTTCAGTCCACCTTAAACAAGCTGTCCTCAGTGTGTTGATGTTGTCCTCAGTGTCTTCAGTCCACCTTAAACAAGCTGTCCTCAGTGTGTTGATGTTGTCCTCAGTGTCTTCAGTCCACCTTAAACAAGCTGTCCTCAGTGTGTTGATGTTGTCCTCAGTGTGTTGATGTTGTCCTCAGTGTCTTCAGTCCACCTTAAACGAGCTGTCCTCAGTGTGTTGATGTTGTCCTCAGTGTCTTCAGTCCACCTTAAACAAGCTGTCCTCAGTGTGTTGATGTTGTCCTCAGAGTGTTGATGTTGTCCTCAGTGTCTTCAGTCCACCTTAAACAAGCTGTCCTCAGTGTGTTGATGTTGTCCTCAGTGTCTTCAGTCCACCTTAAACAAGCTGTCCTCAGTGTGTTGATGTTGTCCTCAGTGTCTTCAGTCCACCTTAAACAAGCTGTCCTCAGTGTGTTGATGTTGTCCTCAGTGTCTTCAGTCCACCTTAAACAAGCTGTCCTCAGTGTGTTGATGTTGTCCTCAGTGTCTTCAGTCCACCTTAAACAAGCTGTCCTCAGTGTGTTGATGTTGTCCTCAGTGTCTTCAGTCCACCTTAAACAAGCTGTCCTCAGTGTGTTGATGTTGTCCTCAGTGTCTTCAGTCCACCTTAAACAAGCTGTCCTCAGTGTGTTGATGTTGTTGAAGTGTCTTCAGTCCACCTTAAACAAGCTGTCCTCAGTGTGTTGATGTTGTCCTCAGTGTCTTCAGTCCACCTTAAACAAGCTGTCCTCAGTGTGTTGATGTTGTCCTCAGTGTCTTCAGTCCACCTTAACAAGCTGTCCTCAGTGTGTTGATGTTGTTGAAGTGTCTTCAGTCCACCTTAAACAAGCTGTCCTCAGTGTGTTGATGTTGTCCTCAGTGTCTTCAGTCCACCTTAAATAAGCTGTCCTCAGTGTGTTGATGTTGTCCTCAGTGTCTTCAGTCCACCTTAAACAAGCTGTCCTCAGTGTGTTGATGTTGTTGAAGTGTCTTCAGTCCACCTTAAACAAGCTGTCCTCAGTGTGTTGATGTTGTCCTCAGTGTCTTCAGTCCACCTTAAACAAGCTGTCCTCAGTGTGTTGATGTTGTCCTCAGTGTCTTCAGTCCACCTTAAACAAGCTGTCCTCAGTGTCTTGATGTTGTCCTCAGTGTCTTCAGTCCACCTTAAACAAGCTGTCCTCAGTGTGTTGATGTTGTCCTCAGTGTCTTCAGTCCACCTTAAACAAGCTGTCCTCAGTGTGTTGATGTTGTCCTCAGTGTCTTCAGTCCACCTTAAACAAGCTGTCCTCAGTGTGTTGATGTTGTCCTCAGTGTCTTCAGTCCACCTTAAACAAGCTGTCCTCAGTGTGTTGATGTTGTCCTCAGTGTCTTCAGTCCACCTTAAACAAGCTGTCCTCAGTGTGTTGATGTTGTCCTCAGTGTCTTCAGTCCACCTTAAACAAGCTGTCCTCAGTGTGTTGATGTTGTCCTCAGTGTCTTCAGTCCACCTTAAACAAGCTGTCCTCAGTGTGTTGATGTTGTCCTCAGTGTCTTCAGTCCACCTTAAACAAGCTGTCCTCAGTGTGTTGATGTTGTCCTCAGTGTCTTCAGTCCACCTTAAACAAGCTGTCCTCAGTGTGTTGATGTTGTCCTCAGTGTCTTCAGTCCACCTTAAACAAGCTGTCCTCAGTGTGTTGATGTTGTCCTCAGTGTCTTCAGTCCACCTTAAACAAGCTGTCCTCAGTGTGTTGATGTTGTCCTCAGTGTCTTCAGTCCACCTTAAATAAGCTGTCCTCAGTGTGTTGATGTTGTCCTCAGTGTCTGCAGTCCACCTTAAACAAGCTGTCCTCAGTGTGTTGATGTTGTCCTCAGTGTCTTCAGTCCACCTTAAACAAGCTGTCCTCAGTGTGTTGATGTTGTCCTCAGTGTCTTCAGTCCACCTTAAACAAGCTGTCCTCAGTGTGTTGATGTTGTCCTCAGTGTCTTCAGTCCACCTTAAACAAGCTGTCCTCAGTGTGTTGATGTTGTCCTCAGTGTCTTCAGTCCACCTTAAACAAGCTGTCCTCAGTGTGTTGATGTTGTCCTCAGTGTCTTCAGTCCACCTTAAACAAGCTGTCCTCAGTGTGCTGATGTTGTCCTCAGTGTCTTCAGTCCACCTTAAACAAGCTGTCCTCAGTGTGTTGATGTTGTCCTCAGTGTCTTCAGTCCACCTTAAACAAGCTGTCCTCAGTGTGTTGATGTTGTCCTCAGTGTCTTCAGTCCACCTTAAACAAGCTGTCCTCAGTGTGTTGATGTTGTCCTCAGTGTCTTCAGTCCACCTTAAACAAGCTGTCCTCAGTGTGTTGATGTTGTCCTCAGTGTCTTCAGTCCACCTTAAACA
>JAFMOB010000321.1:51013-63513 GCA_018985215.1 Larimichthys polyactis | reverse complement strand
CTGTGAGTACAGTGTGTACACTGTGAGTATACACTGTGAGTACATTCTGTGAGTATACTGTGAGTACAGTGTGTACACTGAGTATACACTGTGAGTACATGCTGTGAGTACATGCTGTGAGTATTGAGTTGTACTTGAATATGTGATGTTTTTTGCTGTAGTGTTGATGTCGCTCTGCTGTGTGACGCTCAGACGTCAGTCAAGCTGCATTTCATTGGTCGATGTTGAAGTCTGTTTGAATTGTCGCTGACACATTGTGGTGGATCAGAGTCGTCATTGGTTCGTCTGCACGACAGAGAAGAACCAACGAGTATAAACATGGAGGTCAGAGTAAAATCAATAAAACCTTCATCACGTCATCAGCAGGCCACACACTGACACTTCAAACACAGAAAATAACCAACAGCTTCACTGCAGACTAATACTTTACTACATATATGTACCTCATCTTATGTGTACTTGTACCTCGTCTCATGTGTATTTGTTGATCAATATATGGATACTGATCTAAAATAGATTGAGGTTATTTAATGAGTGTAATTGTGGTTATGACGTTTAATGTCTCTGTCAGACAGTGGGAACTCAGACATCACAGACTCACTGCACTGAGCAGCAGACATGCAGTGTATGTGTGTACTAGTACTGCAGCTGCAGTACTGCAGTACTACGATAGGGTTCTGCTGAGGCCTGTGAGTTCTCTGGAGAACCTGCTGTGTTCCGGTACTTTGGTTCTGCTGATTGCTGGTTCCTACATTGTGGTGATGATGGCGTTGATGGTCATGATGATGATGATGATGATGGTGAAGATGAAGATCAGTCAGCTGTTGTTCCTCTGCTCACCTGATGGGGGCAGCAGTCAACACCCTCCCATCTCCCATAGAGTGAAGCTTGATCTCCCCGATGTCCTCGCCCTCTGCTTCAAACATGTGATATCTATGATCTATATGATTGATTATCTATATTATAGATATTAGCTCTAGTGTAGTGGTTTAGAGTCTCCTTAGAGTGTGTCCTCAATCAATCAATCAATTAGATGATCAACAGAAACACTGGTGAGGTGGATAGTGAATCGAGCTCCTCTTCACCAGCAAAGGTAACTCTGGATATTACCTGGAATTTTTTACTCCATGGCACATAGAGTCAACACGGAGTCAACATGGAGCCAACACAGAATCAACATAGAGTCAACATGGAGTCAACATGGAGCCAACATGGAGCCAACACAGAATCAACATAGAGTCAACATGGAGTCAACATGGAGTCAACATGGAGTCAACATGGAGCCAACATAGAGCCAACATAGAGTCAACATAGAGCCAACATAGAGTCAACACGGAGTCAACATGGAGCCAACACAGAATCAACATAGAGTCAACATGGAGTCAACATGGAGTCAACATGGAGTCAACATGGAGCCAACATAGAGCCAACATAGAGTCAACATAGAGCCAACATAGAGTCAACATAGAGTCAACATAGAGTCAACATGGAGTCAACATAGAGCCAACATGGAGCCAACATAGAGTCAACATGGAGTCAACATAGAGCCAACATGGAGCCAACATGGAGTCAACATAGTCAACATAGTCAACATAGTCAACATGGAGCCAACATAGACTCAACATGGAGTCAACATGGAGTCAACATGGAGTCAACATGGAGTCAACATGGAGCCAACATGGAGCCAACATGGAGCCAACATGGAGTCAACATAGAGCCAATATAGAGCCAATATAGAGTCAACATGGAGTCAACATAGAGCCAACATAGAGTCAACATAGAGCCAACATAGAGTCACAGATATCTATGATCTATATGATTGATTATCTATATTATAGATATTAGCTCTAGTGTAGTGGTTTAGAGTCTCTGTGTCCTCAATCAATCAATCAATTATAAGATCAACAGAAACACTGGTGAGGTGGATAGTGAATCGAGCTCCTCTTCACCAGCAAAGGTAACTCTGGATATTACCTGGAATTTTTTACTCCATGGCACATAGAGTCAACACGGAGTCAACATGGAGCCAACACAGAATCAACATGGAGTCAACATGGAGTCAACATGGAGCCAACATGAAGCCAACATGGATCCAACATATAGCCAACATGGAGTCAACATAGAGTCACGTAGAGCCAACATGGAGTCAACATAGAGTCAACATAGAGTCAACATAGAGTCAACATGGAGCGAACATGGAGCGAACATAGAGCCAACATAGAGCCAACATAGAGCCAACATGGAGCCAACATGGAGCCAACATGGAGCCAACATGGAGCCAACATGGAGCCAACATAGAGCCAACATGGAGCCAACATAGAGCCAACATGGAGCCAACATGGAGCCAACATGGAGCCAACATGGAGCCAACATGGAGCCAACATGGAGTCAGCATGGAGCCTGGAGTCAGCATGGAGTCAACAATTTGTTCCCTGTGACGTGATGTCAGTGTTGGAGGGCAGGAGGCTGATTTTCATGTAAACTATTTAGCAACAAAGTAATTAAGGAACCTCTGAAACTAATTAGGAAATTGTTTACTCTGTGTGTGTGTGTGTGTGTGTGTGTGTGTGTGCGTGTGTGTGTTTTTTTCTTGCTGTCATCATATTTACTCGTTTATTCAGGGAACATGGACCGTTTGGACAGGTAAGATCTGATCTGCAGAGCTGAAGGCAGCAAATGTACTGCAGGAAACCTCTTATAGATTATAGATAATATATAGATTACAGATCATGTAGATTATCCACCATATAAATTATAGATTATATAGCTCATTCAGCTAATGGCTAATGACACTGCCCATGTGTGACCTCAGAGACTGAACCAGGTGAACCAGGTGAACCATATTTTGTGTCTCAAGGCTGATTTCAAAGACTGAACGAGGATCAGGAGCTGTTGAACTTTGACTTTCTTTATCACAGTCTGTCTGCAGCCTGAGGGTGTGTTGGATTTCTTCTCCTGTCTGTCCCTCTCTGCTGCACATATGGAGGGCCGTGGGGGCACACTGTGTGTGTGTGTGTGTGTGTGTGTGTGTGTGTGTGTGTGTGTGTGTGTGTGTGTGTGTGTTTGTGTGTGAAGCAGCAGAGAATGAAATTAAACTCTCCACGGTCTGGGTCCAAGATGGCTGCCACGCCCTAATAACCGCGGTGATGGAGCAAAGCTAATGAGTGTGGCCATCTTTGGGGTAGACCACGAGTCCACCTTAAAGACAACTTAAAAGACCACCTTAAAGTCCACTTTCATTCATTTGTTGATGTCAACATCTTCGACTCTTGTCTGTAAAACAATCAATCGCTGAGCAAATAAAATAATTATCAGACTGATACAAACACTAAGAATCCATTTGACAGACTAAGAAGACTAAAGGTTCAAGATTTTATGTTTTGGCTTCACTTTGTGTTTGTTTTGTTTCTTTGTGGTTGTTTTGTTTCTTTGTGTTTGTTTTGTTTCTTTGTGGTTGTTTTGTTTCTTTGTGGTTGTTTTGTTTCTTTGTGTTTGTTTTGTTTCTTTGTGTTTGTTTTGTGTCTTTGTGGTTGTTTTGTGTCTTTGTGGTTGTTTTGTTTCTTTGTGGTTGTTTTGTGTCTTTGTGGTTGTTTTGTGTCTTTGTGGTTGTTTTGTGTCTTTGTGGTTGTTTTGTGTCTTTGTGGTTGTTTTGTTTCTTTGTGTTTTATTGTGTCTTTGTGGTGTTTTTGTGTCTTTGTGGTGGTTATGTGGGTTTAGAAACGGATAAAAACAGCACAACGACGTACAACTGAAACAAAGAGAGAGGTGTCTGTAATTAGAGCACTGCTGTTAACTCAGCAACACACACACACACACACACACACACACACACACACACACACACACACACACACACACACACACACACACACACACACACACACACAGAGGCCTTGATGACCTGGTGTGTCCAGGTTCAGGGCTGTCGCTGATTCAGGACTTTACCTTTTCCTCCTGAGTGTGTGTTACTGTGAGTGTGTGTGTTCAGGTGCAGTCAGCTCTTTGTTCTGTCTCGTCAGGGTTTTAATGAAGCTCACAGATTAAACACACACACTGTGAAGTCAGGTGTGTGTTATAGTGTGCGTGTTACAGTGTGTGTGTGTGTGTGTGTGTTGAGGGTCCTTAGTGAGTTAATTATATCTCTCCAAACTCTTCTTTGTCTCTCATCCTCTTTCTGTGTGTGTGTGTGTGTGTGTGTGTGTGTGTGTGTGTGTGTGTGTGTGTGTGTGTGTGTGTGTGTGTGTGTGTGTGTGTGTGTGTGTGTGTGTGTGTGTGATGATCATATGGCTCTATGTTCTTGCTGCTTCTTAAGATAATTTAACTTCTACACACACACTAACCTGTAACAGTGTTACCGTTCTCAGGCCAGCTGATTGGGCAGGAAGTGTTTAAAAGTGAAACCAAACGTGTCAACTCAGTGACTCTGTATCATATATCAACTATCATGACAACAACAACAATTATCATAACAAAAGATACTTTATTATTAATCCCTTAACAGGGAAATTCTTTTTTCACTCAGTTTATTTTTACATGCATTTTAACCCCGAACACACATACAAAGCCTCATAGACACCAACAACAATCATAAGAACGACAAGAGCTATCATAACAACAGCGACAACAACTATTATAACAACAACTATAACACCAACAACTATCATAACAACAACAATAACACCAACAACTATCATAACAATAACACCAACAACTATTATAACAACAACTATACCACCAACAACTATAACACTAACAACAACTATCATAACAATAACACCAACAACTATCATAACAATAACACCAACAACTATCATAACAACAACAATAACACCAACAACTATCATAACAACAACTATAACACCAACAACTATCATAACAACAATAACACCAACAACTATCATAACAACAACTATAACACCAACAACTATCATAACAACAACAATAACACCAACAACTATCATAACAACAACAATAACACCAACAACTATCATAACAACAACTATAACACCAACAACTATCATAACAACAACAATAACACCAACAACTATCATAACAACAACTATAACACCAACAACTATCATAACAACACATAACACCAACAACTATCATAACAACAACTATAACACCACAACTATCATAACAACAACTATAACACCAACAACTATCATAACAACTATAACACCAACAACTATCATAACAACTATAACACCAACAACTATCATAACAACAACTATAACACCAACAACTATCATAACAACAACTATAACACCAACAACTATCATAACAACTATAACACCAACAACTATCATAACAACTATAACACCAACAACTATCATAACAACAACTATAACACCAACAACTATCATAACAACAACTATAACACCAACAACTATCATACAACTATACACCACTATCAAACAACTATACACCAACAACTATCATAATAACTATAACACCAACAACTATCATAACAACAACTATAACACCAACAACTATCATAACAACAACTATAACACCAACAACTATCATAACAACAACAATAACACCAACAACTATCATAACAACAACAATAACACCAACAACTATCATAACAACAACAATAACACCAACAACTATTATAACAACAACTATAACACCAACAACTATCATAACAACAACAATACACCAACAACTATCATAACAACAACAATAACACCAACAACTATCATAACACAACAATAACACCAACAACTATCATAACAACAACAATAACACCAACAACTATTATAACAACAACTATAACACCAACAACTTTCATAACAACAACAATAAAACCAACAACTATCATAACAACAACTATAACACTAACAACAACAATCATAACAACAACAACAACTAGACTTTTATTTTTGTGTTTTAATAAACAACAATGAGAGACATGAAAATTAATTATTAGAATTAGAATTTTTCTTGTAACCATAAATATATATATTTCCTCAAAAATATAATGTATATTAAGTTTGAGAGCTGCTGAACAGGCAGGAAACATCTTAACACAGATTACTGTGATAAAGCACACACACACACACACACACACACACACACACACACACACACACACACACACACACACACACGTACACGCACATTAATCTCTCATTAGTGCAGTCTTCAAGTCTTTGTCTTCAAACAATAATCTTATGAATATGATCGGGGATTAGGGCCACAACACAGATCAGAATGGACAGGGATTAAACACACACACACACACACACACACACACACACACACACACACACACACACACACACACACACACACACACACACACAGATTGTTCAGATTTAACTGGATTATTATTATATACCTTCAAAAGTGACATATAGTTTTACAGTGAAACACTGTTATTTTACTGATTTTAACTTAATGAGCTGCCTGTTTAATTACAGATCGTTACTGTCATTTCACATGAATTTCTCTGTAATTTAAGAAAGCATACATTCTGTATGAATAATAAATAACAGTTTGTGTCCAGTTTGTATAAAACTTAAAATAACACTTTGCAGATTTACAGATAAAGTCCGTAATTTGAAATGATTTTCACAGGCTCTGTATGTGTTTATTGAGAACATGTATGACCTCGAGCAGCAGCTGATGTGTTTAAGTATCAACTTTGTGACCGTCCTGTGGTGAGTTCAGGGACTGAGGGAGATTTGGATCTGTGTGACAGAGCTTAGAGCTGACACCGGCCTCCCTCTGTGCGCTCTCAGAGACACAAATCCTCCTCCTCAGCTCCGATCTCATCTTACACGTTAAACAAAAGGAGTCTTAATCCGGCTCCTTTAATCCCCGCTGGTTTTGCAGACGCTGCGTCTGAAGGCAGCACATTAATCCCAGAGGCCACGGGGCCGATCGCAGCGTCTCAGCCCGCAGCCGGGGATCCTTTCGCTAACAGCTTTAATCCAACCGGACCGAATGCAAACACACACAGGAAGTCGTCCTTTATGGAGTGTAAAACTGGAACTTTCCTCCTTCTGTTGCTGCAGATAATTCACAGCTGTGACGTGGATTTATGGGAGATTAAAGAGATTTTTAAAAAGACTGAAATTCAAACAAGAAGCATGAAAGAAATGTAATAAGAAAAACAGATTCAGGCCGAGAGATTAACCACATGTTTTATTCAGCACATAAATAATGTGCAGTATTTTATTTAATGGAGGACGAGGTCACGATCATGCGACGACTCCTGTTTACACAGTCAGAGGAAGGAAAGCACCACTTCCTGTTTTCACCCATAAAACAATTCAACTTAATACAAAAGTGATGCGTTCAGGTGCTGTTGAAGCTGTGATGCGTTCAGGTGCTGTTGAAGCTGTGATGCGTTCAGGTGCTGTTGAAGCTGTGATGCGTTCAGGTGCTGTTTAAGATGTGATGCGTTCAGGTGCGGTTGAAGCTGTGATGCGTTCAGGTGCTGTTGAAGCTGTGATGCGTTCAGGTGCTGTTGAAGCTGTGATGCGTTCAGGTGCTGTTGAAGCTGTGATGCTTTCAGGTGCTGCTGAAGCTGTGATGCGTTCAGGTGCTGCTGAAGCTGTGATGCGTTCAGGTGCTGTTGAAGCTGTGATGCGTTCAGGTGCTGCTGAAGCTGTGATGCATTCAGGTGCTGTCATGTCTCTCTGAAGAAGTGAAGAACAAATATTTTATTCAGATTTGAAATCTTCTATCTCTATCGTGAATATGATAATTATCTGCAACGTGCTGCGAGCAAACACAGTGTGACTGTGTGTGTGTGTGTGTGTGTGTGTGAGTGTGTGTGTCAGTAAAGCCTTCAGGGACTTCAGGCCCAGAAGCTGCTATTTAACCTAAATTACTACGGTAAATATTCATATGCAGCTAATATCTGTGTTAATGTGTGTGTGTGTGTGTCTTAATGTGTGTGTTTGTGTGTGTGTGTTAATGTGTGTTTGCGTGTGTGTGTGTGTGTTTAATGTGTGTTTGTGTGTGTGTGTGTGTTTGTTAATGTGTTGTGTGTTAGTGTGTTTGCGTGTTTGTGTGTGTGTGTGTGTTAATGTGTTGTGTGTTCATGTGTGTGTGTGTGTGTGTTAATGTGCACAGGTGTGAAGAATGATGTGTGAACGGAGGAACAGGTGTGAACGGAGGACCAGGTGTGAACAGAGGACCAGGTGTGAACGGAGGAACCAGGTGTGAACGGAGGACCAGGTGTGAACAGAGGACCAGGTGTGAACGGAGGACCAGGTGTGAACGGAGGAACAGGTGTGAACAGAGGACCAGGTGTGAACGGAGGACCAGGTGTGAGACGATGAACAGGTGTGAATGGAAGAACAGGTGTGAATGAACATGTTTTCAGACACTATGACTGACAGGCCTCAGTCGGTGTGTTTGCTGTTGTCTGTAAACAAGAGCGCTGCTGGCAGGCGGAGTGACTCCACGTGGCGGTCCATCTGAGCGTGCTCAGTGTGTGACGACCTCCTGCTTTCTGAGACATCTTTGTACTGAGGACGAGTTTTTGGGTCAGTGTGTGTGTGTGTGTGTGTGTGTGTGTGTGTGTGTGTGTGTGTGTGTGTCCTCGGGCTGCTGCAGACTCTTAATATGCCACCAGACTCTGATTAATGATTGGCTGCATGTGTGTCAGACCGTAACCACGGGAAACCAAGAATCCCCTCTGGGATTGGTCTAGGGTTAAGAGAGGTTAAAGACGCAGAGAGAGAGAGGTCAGATCAGTTTTTCCTGCTGGTAGGTTTTAATATTTGAATTAATCTAAGCTGATTATCTTCTACTAATGTTGTTCTCAAATTTATCAAAGACACATTGAAGTTCAACACAAGGTCAGCCTGTACGATGACACAGAGACCTCGACACGGAGACCTCGACACGAAGACCTCGACACGAAGACCTCGACACGGAGACCTCGACACGGAGACCTCGACACGGAGACCTCGACACGGAGACCTCGACACGGAGACCTCGACACGGAGACCACGACACGAGACAACGACACGGAGACCACGACACGGAGACCACGACACGGAGACCACGACACGGAGACCACGACACGAAGACCACGACACGGAGACCACGACACGGAGACCACGACACGGAGACCACGACACGGAGACCACGACACGGAGACCACGACACGAAGACAACGACACGAAGACAACGACACAGAGACCACGACACGGAGACCACGACACGAAGACAACGACACGAAGACAACGACACAGAGACCACGACACAGAGACCACGACACGGAGACCACGACACGAAGACAACGACACGAAGACAACGACACAGAGACCACGACCGACCAAGTGCACAGACAGGCTGACAGACAGACAGACAGACAGACAGACAGACAGAGGTCTAAGTGCCCCCCAGGCCTTGCTCACAGCATATTTGCATTAGTGGTCGACCGCCATGAGGGAGCTGCAGGTACAGTTCATAATGGTCTATGAGTGTGTGTGTGTGTGTTTGTGTATGTGTGTGTGCTGTATTCCATTCAGGACTGCAGCTGATTGGTTCGTGGTGCTGCAGGTTTCCTACCAATATCACATCATGTGTTGGAGTTTGAAGTGTGGAGGTGCTGACTACACCACAACACACAACACACACAGTCTGTTGTGTGTTGTGGGATCAGACCTTTTCAGCCCCCCCTGCTGGAGGTTAGAGATGACCTTCACTATGTGGAGGTGAGAAGCAGATTCTGGTGTCATCATTGACATTTACGCTGCTGAGTGTGTGTGCGTGTTACAGTTTGTGTGCGTGTGTTACTCAGTGTGTGTATTTTGGGCCATCCTCTGGTTTCTCTATGGAGTCTGCTACAGCAAAAAGCTGTCTCTTACATGAATCAAGGTTCAACACAACAAGTTCATTCCTTTGTTTGTTGGTTGGTTTGTTGGTTGGTTGGTTTGTTGGTTGATTAGTCATTGGTTTGTTTGTTGGTTGTTTGTTGGTTTGTTTGTTGGTTTGTTAGTTGGTTGGTTGGTTTGTTAGTTGGTTGGTTGGTTGGTTAGTTGGTTGGTTGGTTTGTTGGTTTGTTAGTTGGTCATTGGTTTGTTTGTTGGTTGGTTTGTTAGTCATTGGTTTGTTTGTTGGCTTGTTTGTTGGTCATTAGTTTGTTGGTTGGTTGGTTGGTTGGTTTGTTGGTTGGTTGGTTGGTTTGTCGGTCATTAGTTTGTTTGTTGGCTTGTTTGTTGGTTGGTTGGTTGGTTTGTTGGTTGGTTGGTTTGTTGGTCATTAGTTTGTTTGTTAGATTGTTTGTTGGTTGGTTGGTTGGTTGGTTGTTTGTTGGCTTGTTTGTTGGTTGGTTGGTTGGTTTGTTGGTCATTAGTTTGTTTGTTAGATTGTTTGTTGGTTGGTTGGTTGGTTGGTTGTTGGTTTGTTGTTGGTTGGTTGGTTCGCTTGTTGGTTTGTTGATTGGTTGGTTTCGTTGTAAGCCTGGAGCTCTTTGAACAACATTGTCATTTTTCTTCTTTCGTGGTTTAACAGCTGTTTTTCCACCAATGAACTTTAATAATTTTCTGGAAACTAAATGTTTTTTGTAAGTCACTTTTGACTGATGCTGTGTCTCAGTTCAGGTTCTCCTGTTAGTCCTTCCTTATGTAGTACCCTGTGTACTCTGTGTACTTCCTGGTCTATTGCTCTAATTTCAGCAGCATAGTGTTGTCTCAGTTTAAGTGCAGTTGCCGTGAACTTACTTCTTCTCATTTTCTGCAGTCAGTAATTGTAGTATCATCATTCTTTGGGCCATGAAGCTTTTCTTGTCATCTATTAATTATACATAATCCCACAATCCTACTGTGATAGGGATGTCAGAGAGACAGAGGGAGGTTAAAGGAATGGACAGATTAAGAACACGACTTTAATCTGACATGATTCATGAAATGTCTTCATCTCTGATCTAATCCAGAAGAACCCGCCTGACTGCCTGTAATACAACTGACTGAAGTACTCAGTAATCAGTTACACTACATCCTCTTGAATGACTTATGGAGACCTTCCAGAAGAACAGAACCTTCTCATTGACCACTGCAACCTCCAAACATGTCTCTCTGACCTCCTTAAGACTACAGGAACTCATGAAACATTCTCAGTAATGCTAGAATTTCAAGCACTTCTGAAACCTTTCTAAGGACTTGTGATCCTTCCCTGAGTTTTTATATAACTGTCTTAAGAAGCCCTGGATTGTCATATGAACTCCATGAACCTTGTAGGTATCGTTAGAGCTGTTCTAAGGGCTGGTGAAATCCCATTCTTTGCCCTATAACCTCTTGGTGGACCACTTGGACCCACCTTTTTCATGGACCTGTGAAACCCACAATAATCCCCCTTAAAAAAACAATGCAACCATCTTAAGGAATGTCCTGAAGTACCCCAGCAACATTCTTAGAATGACTGTATCTCACATAAGAAAACACTAGTAACCCTTATCAAGGACTCAAGGAATCTTTTTAAACACCCAGGGTCCACCTAAGGACTACCATTCACAGGAACAACGACAATATTCTCAAGCACCTGTAGAACCTTCAGGTCCTCCAAAAAACCTTGTCAAAAGTCCGTACCACAGCCCCAAAACTCCAGGATTTATAAATACTGAGATCATCTTCAAAGATCCTGCAGAACTTTGTCAAGGACCGTTGGAGCCTGAATCCGATGAAGACTTTTGCTTTGCTTGACTCCAGTATGATTTTAAAAAATCTGGATCAAGAACACAAACATCCAGAGTCCGCCATGGAACACGTGAGTGGATGGACCAGGCTGCCGTGTCAACTTGTTCTGACAGATCTGATCTGGTTCATTGCGGACTTTGACAGAGACAGAGCCTGAAACTGGACATAAAGACGGGGCTGACAGCTGGCGTCCTCTGGGTGATGAGTTTGACAGTTTGACTGATTAGGACAGACAGAGGACACACGGAAATGCTCAAACTCACCCTGATGTCTGACCTGCTGGTTTCACTTCAGCCAGATCTGAAAGTAAACACAGCAGCATCAGCTGTCACTTGTTTGGCTTTGTCTGTCTGTGGTCATACAGACCATCCAGGATCTTCTCACATGTTTCACATCTCAAATTTCAAAATAACTTTATTGATCCCACGAAAGACCAAAACAAACAAACATACGACAAACTGACAGAGTTCAAAGAAAATTCACTGCACTGACCTGAGAACAGATTTAAACAGTTTTAATGAGTGACCTCAGGACACTTTTCATCCAGAGCTAAAGACACTGATGTCACCCAGACACAGCAACGTTCTCCATCAGCTCAGAAGAACAAAGGTGGAGGTCTGTTTTAAAGATTCCCGTTGAAAAGTCGTCTGTGATGTTTGCAGCTAAAATGTCGCTGCATGCAGACATGTTGTGCCTGCAGGTTTCCTCTCCTCCTCCTCCTCCTCCTCCTCCTCCTCTTCGTCCTTGCCAGGAGGAGTTACAGCCCGGGGGAGGATGGAGGAAAAGGGTGAGAGACTTGAGGAGGGGGCATGGAGATAATCTGAGTGTGTGTGT
>JAFMOB010000321.1:0-44074 GCA_018985215.1 Larimichthys polyactis | reverse complement strand
CACACAGGTACAACAGTGCTAACGGTCAATGAGGGAGCTGTCAATCAAGCCGTGTGGACATGACTTCCAATCACAACATGACACTGGAGTCACAAACACACCTGTTTGAAGGTTTTGAAGTGAATTTATTTTTGTTTACATCACTTTATTATCTGAAAGACAAAACAGTCAACTCAGTGTTTCCTGTGAATGTGTGAAAATAAAATACATGTGAGAGTCTTTATGTTGGGGTGACTTCCTGTTCACCATTTACCTGTCCACCTGTTCACAATCACACATCAGTTCGTAGCGACGCAGTGACACTGAGGGCCCTCAGCATCCACTTCATTTGGTTTAGATTTAGATTTTTCTCCTTTCAATCAATCAAACTTTATTGGTATCACACTTTTCATAAAAATATGTAAAACAAAGTGCTTCACACAATAACCCCTCGTTAGTGTGATGACAATAATTATCATCACACTCTAACGCCCAAGACTTGTACTTGTATCCAAATTCACTTTCTGCTCCTGTTCTGCTGATACTTTTGTACAACTGCAACTGAAACAGACAGACAGATCGGACAGCAGAACTTCCTCCTGTCCAGGTGAGCCATTTTCCCTCCGCAGACACTTCTGTTCAGGACGACAGGAGCAGGATATTTAGACGAAGATGAGTCACTGTGGAGGCAGCAGAGGGAGTTATCAGGTCACACACACACACAGTTTCTTTATTTATTGGTTTTCACAATTGAAAATTAAACATCATATACAGAAATACATAAAACAAACTTTTCTCCCACTTGCACCCCCCACCCCAGGGGACAAGCAGAAAAAATAAAATGTTAATAGACATTGTATCATCTACAAAAACATAACAAAAAAACACAGACAAAACATAAGAGAACATTCAGCAGGTATGTAATAAGAGGTTGCCATATACTGCTGAAATGATCATTAGGACGTTGTAGAGCCAGTCTAATCTTTTCTAGCTTCAAGAGTTGCAGCGTATCGCTAACCCAATGTTTATAGGAGGGCGGTGCAGCCTGTTCCAATTAAGTAAAATTATTCTTCTCACTAGAGGGTGACACAAGCAATGTGAATCAGTTTGTGCCCTAGGAAGATGAAGCATCCTTACATTGAATACCAATTAGGCCGTGGAGAGGGGTTTTGGTTATTGGTCTTTTACATATCTTGGATAGGGCATCAAATATAGAGGACCAGTAAACCTGAGAGTCTCGGACAAGACCAGAACGTATTGAGGCTAATGTTGCATCTATTACACAAATTCATCAATTGCTGGATACATTCTTTCGATTCTGGCTTTAGACAAGTGCAATCTGTGTGCTACTTTGAATAGAAGTAGGGCCATGTCTGGCACAAATTGATGAGGAGTGTATCCTAAAATATATCTGACCATTCAGTAATCTGTAATTTGTAAATTCAGATCAGCCTGCCATGCTTCTCTCAATTGCCCATCAAGAGATGCCGTCTGTAAAGATGAGAGTTTCATATACATACGAATATTATGCCTTTGTTAGATGGAGCTGTTGGGAACAGAGTATCTATGGGCTGTTGTTCAGCGAGCCAGCCTGCCAACTGAAGTGTTTTCGCACCTGAGCCCATATACGCAGAGATTGCTAGACTAGGGGGGCAGTAGATACACAGCATGGTGTGATAGGCATTGCCAAATACAACAAGGCTGGGAGGGCTAATGGGAGTCCATATTATTAGTGCATACTGACGACATTGGGGATTTATATAACAATTTTAACCATGATATGAATTTTGGGACCAAATTTAAATCTCTCTAGACACTGAAATAGGTAGCCCCACTCGACCCTATCGAATGCTTTTTCGGCATCCAGAGAGATAATTACGGGTAATGGATGATTGGGATCCGCGTTCTGCATGATATTTAAAAGCTAACTAATATTAGGAGAGGCATTTTTTTTATAAAACCAGTTTGATCTGGAGAGATAATCGAAGGTAGGGTAGCCCATAGCATAGCCCATACTGCCCATAGCTAAAACCGGCCCTGCCACCAGATCCTGGAGCTTTGGCATTTTGCATACTGTAAATAGCTGATATAGTTTCCCCCCAAAGACAGAGGTTCTTCCACTTGCTCCATAAATGATTCACTTATTTGAGGAAAATCCATATCTTATCTGAGTGTTCATACAGATTAGAGTGAGATTGAAGCAGTAGCTGCTCTGTATAATGGGTGGTCATCAAGTCGAACTCTGTCTGCAGAGGGGTGGGAGCAGTTGAATATTTAGTCCAGCTGATGAATTTGGTCTGTGAGATCTTTAAGGCGCTGTTTTCTATTCCTGCCCTCCCAGGTGGTGTATGAAATAATCTCTCCTCTCAAAAAAGCTTAAGCGATTCCCAAAGAATAGACTTGCTCACATCTGGTGAGTGAAGCATTGCTAAAGCGCCGCGGGCACCAAGTAACTTTCTTTGGAAAAGGGTATTTGCAAAACTACAGGTCCATGATCAGAAATGACAATGCTTTCATACCTACAATCTCTGACTGAGGTCAGCAACTGGAAATCAATAAAAAATAATCAATGTGTGAGTAGGAATGATGCGCTGGGGAGAAAAATGAATAATGTCTTAAATCAGGGTACAGGAAACGGTGTTATTGAGTGTTAGTGAAAACTAAAGTCCCTGCTTTCAATATCCAGATATAAACACGTAGAACCACTCATGATAAAAAATGAAACTATGGTCGATTTCTTCTGAGTTTTCTGAGTTTTGCACTGCAGAGTTATGCCTCCAAAATGTTAACGTGTCCTGCTCAAAGTAATAAGTTAAAATAAACAGAGCGTGTTAGACTTGCAGCTTCTTTATGTTTGGAGCATGATGAGCAGACATGTTACACAGGTCATCTTCTACCTGTTATAAAACTTTGTTCTCTGGCTCACATATGCAGCTGTTATATTCACAGCCTTGACCTTTGACACTGAGTTCAAAGTAACAGACATTAAATCACATCATTCCTTCATTAAGTGTTATTATTTATTCAAAGGTCAGTCTCTAAACAAACCCTTCATTTACGATGCCCTCATGTCACATGTGAGTTATCACCAGTTTGACCTGTAAGTATCTTTCACACCAACATGCACATCTACTGACAAACTTCTTCTGAAGGCACTGAGCATGTCATGTCATTCACAGTTACCTCACCCTAACACAAATACATCTTCACTGAACACTTTTTTGTAATCAGCAGTCGTAAACATGTCAGTCTTTTCCGTCTCTGCCAGCTGGCGACTGTTGCCAGGTGTAGACGGCAGGTAAAGGTGGGGGAGAAGAATCAGGAAGAAAAGGTGTTCTTACCTTGTTATTGAACTCGATCTTGGTTTCTTCCAAACTCATAGAGGCTCTTGTTGGTGAACAATAAAAGGCAGAGATTGTTCTGAAGTATTAAATTACTCCTATCTCACCTGAAGTGAACTCAACAGGTTTTCTGTTGGCTGCATTTCATTCCTGACTGCGGAGTGTCTCACAATAGGCTCATTACTGCCCCCTGAGGCTAAAGGGCAGAATACACTCCACAGTGTACACTGTAGAAATGTTTTTATGGTAAAAACTGGAAGCGTGTGTACTTTGATCAAGACAGAAGTTTTTTGTTTTTTTTTTACAGTAAAAGGATCTCAGTACTGTTTGTTTCCTTTTCAACATTCAAAACTACCATCATCATCCAAATGCCATCATCATCACACACTCAACATCATGAGGTGCTTCAAGTCCCAGCTGCCAGCCTCACTGGACCCACCGCAGTCTACCTCATTATCCTGACTGCTCCACTGACAACGCCATCACCACCACCCTTCACCTGGCCCTCACATGTATGTATGTCAGACTTCAGCTCAGTATCAACACCATCATTCTTCAGCAGCTGATGGAGAAGCTGAACCAGCTGGGTCTAAACACAGGAGCTCCTCAGGGCTGCATGCTCAGCCACGTTTTTCACTCTGCAAACCACATCATCACTAGGTCAGACCGTTTTGTCTGAATGTAATGCACTTTATGTAGCCCTTTAGTATCTGGTGTTGTAATGTGTGTGTATCCTGTTTCATGTAGCACCATGGTCACCCTACAACCATGCTGTCTTATGTTACTGTGGCATGGTTCAAAATTGTCAGCTTCTCAAGTGTTGGATCAGGTTGAACAACAAGGTAGACTTTTGACTTTAAGTTCACGATTTAATTTAAACTTCAAAAACTCAGATCAAACTGTCAAACTAGGCAGTGGTGATCAAATCTGAATCCAGATTCCGTTTCTTGACTGTTTCTCAATTCAAATGTTTAAAAACAGATTCCTTCCAGGTTCCTGTTCACCTGGAAGAAGAGGATGTTCGAGAGCAGATAGAAATACACCTGACAGCTCCAAGTATGTCCAGAAATGTCACTTCTGGCTAAAACAAACAAAAAAACAAAGAAAAAAAACAAAGAAAAAACAATGTGAGGAGAATGTGAGTGCCACATACACATTTACCTCTAATCAATACGTTATGACATCATGACGGATGAGTTTTCTCATGTCAAAGCAAAATTAAGAAGAGAAACCAGAAACATTCAGCGTGTTTAACCAGTTTAATGATTTGATCCTAAAAGTAAAGTACAAAAGACACTTACACTCATTTCTGGGTACAAACACATAAAAAATATGCAATCTCTGTGCAGCAATGACATCACAGTGACATCACAGTGGTTCATGTAAATAATGCTAAAATGTTGATTGTGTTGAGTTTTATTTGGAACGGCAGAGATTGAAAAAATTAAAAGGAGTTGAAGTCACGGGAAACTCTGCGCGCAGACCTGGGAACTGTCAACCTGGACCTGAGGTGTTCTAACATGAGGCTGCGATGGTGATGCTTCATATTTACTCATGTTCAGATAAGCTGGTAGGTTTGATGTAGCTGTTGCTCGGTGGTTGCTGTTTTTTATGGTGGTGTTGGTGGTCAATAAGTTCCTTGTCAGTTGATGGTGTGTCCCTGTTAGTATGGTACTTGGGGGCCTCAAGGTATTTATAAGGATCTAGTGGATGGTAACTAGTCTAATTGTTCTGTGGTTCCTCTCAGATCAGGTCTCTCTTTAACCTGTAGGGGTAAAAAACACAACAGTCTCCTTTGGGTCAACTCAAAGATATAATCCTAACATCCCTACTGACCTGAATCTCCAGTCCACTGGATCTTGTCCACAAGATCAGACAGCAGTTTCACTCCTGAATCCTGTATTTTGTTGAGACTCAGGTCCAGCTCTGTCAGACGGGAAGGGTTTGTCTTTAGAGCTGTGACCAGAGAAGCACAGCTTCCATCTGTGAACAGACAGCATCTCAACCTGCAATGACAAGATTATTTTAACAAATTACAGGCTGCTGTTGGATTCCATATTAAAGCAAACTATATTGTGTACCTCAGAGTCTTCAGTCTACAGTGTGGACTCTTCAGAAAATCACACAGCAGCTTCACTCCTGAATCCTGCAGCTTGTTGTAGCTCAGGTCCAGCTCTGTCAGATGGGAGGGGTTGGACTTCAGAGCTGAGGCCAGAGAGGCACAGCTGATCTCTGGTAGTTCGCAGTGGTTTAATCTGTAATTACAGGATAAACACTCAAGATTCAATCTGGATTCTATGGTCACATTTTCTGCTTGTCGAGGTGTCCTGACAGCAAAGACCTGGTTTCCTCTAGTTTTCTAGCCTTAACTTAATAATTACCAATAATGTATCTCAGGCTGCAGGCTCATATGTGGCGAACAAGTCAGAAATACAATCATACATATCCAATAGGTGATTATCAAAACAAACCAACTCACAGATGCTAAAATTGCGATTATTTGCAAACTTTGGACTGGATCTGGTGAGTCGTCTTACTTTGGTGTTCTGCAGCTTAAGTCTGGACATATTGGACTGACTGAAAAAGAAATCTGTAATATAAACCTAGATTACTGTTTCTAAGTGCTTTTCAGGTAAGAATATGCTTCATGTCTGTCATGTTCGAGCAATAAGGACCATTCAAACTGGTCAGTGGATGTTTATTCATATTTGTTTCACTCCCTGGTGTCTTTTGAGGGTAAATTTTTTATTTTTAAAAGGAAAGTATACAACCAATGGCCAAGTTTCTTTCATTTATATCACAATTTTAATTTCAATGAAAGGATGCGGTACATGTAGTGCTTTCTAATTCAAAAGAACCATTATTAAACAAATTAAAGTCAATTTAAGACTGCTAGTTCTGCCCTCAGTAACAATACAGGTTAAGACCATACCATCAATTAGATGCAAGTTGTCCACTTTGTAATGCACTGCAAAATATATGCAAACATATTCCCTCTATATCATATGGTGCTCATCACTCATTTACCTTCATCTTCATTACTTTAATGAGTATGATGTGGAGATAAACAGAAAAAGTCTGAAAGGGACAACTTTGTAACTGGTAGTATTCTTTAAAGGGACACTGTATATTGATCTTGTTATGTTTAATATAAAAACAGATTCTGATTTTTTGCACTAGTGCAACAGCTGCAGTTATATAAAATAATATTTGCTTCTGATCAGTTTTGTTTGGTAACCTAAGGAACTTTGTGTTTTAAGGGGGTCCAGTTCAAGCAGAGCCAGAGGGATCTTCCACAGCTCCTTACAGAAACATAGCAAAATAACTGTTCCTACTAGTTTTTTGTTTTTTATTGTTTGCACATTAATATGGAGGCTGCTCCATTGTATTTTTAATAATTTAAGTAAGTTATTTATTTTTTTACTGTTTTGGATTTTAGTGTGGCATAACATTTTTTTATGTTATGCCACCTTGTTTTCAAAGTTTACGTTTTTCAGGAACATGCTGCATCTGTTGCATTCATTAATGTACTTCAGCCTGTTTTCCTTAAAATGTAACAGACTGTTGCATCGCCACAGATCATCTGAAAAGGAGCCACATAGTTTGATAAAATAGGGGGGCCCAAATAGCTAAAAATGGCCCTGTTAATTACTCTTTGGCACGTCAATGTTATGTTAAATGAATGCATGTTTATTTGTATCTTGTCCTGTAACAGTTCAATGGTGAATTGATGGCGATGAAGTTGAGTTTAAGAAAGAGAGAGAATAAATCCATCTGCATGAAGAACTAGTGCCGCTTATTTCCTGGAGGGAGTGATAGAGTTAAAAGACAAGAATGAAAAGAAAACTGACCTCAGAGTCTTCAGTCTGCAGTGTGGACTCTCCAGAAAATCACACAGCAGCTTCACTCCTGAATCCTGCAGGTCATTGTCACTCAGGTCCAGCTCTGTCAGATGGGAGGGGTTGGACTTCAGAGCTGAGGCCAGAGAAGCACAGCTCATCTCTGACAAACTGCAGCGCTCCAATCTGAATAAAAAAGAAAGATTTAACATAATCTGATCCCATTTAATTGTGCAGCCAATCATTGGATTGTCCTCATAACTAACTCGGGAGCCACATTCAGTAAAGAAGATCCTAATTTAGCCAGACTATCCAGGCGTTCATCTGGACAACAGCCCTGCAATAAAACAAACAGGGTTGTGCTAATGGGGATGTGTGATACGTGCCATAGGATTAAGTTCAGATTTGGATCTAACTTTGGTGTAAACGAGTTCCATCTTTAAATCAATCTACCTCACACTACACAGATATTTAAAGAGAAGAATGTTTTCTGACCTGATAATCTCCAGTCTGCATTGTGGACTCTGCAGTCCATCAGACAGCAGCTTGATGCCTGAATCCTGCAGGTTGTTTCCTCCCAGGTCCAGCTCTGTCAGATGGGAGGGGTTGGATTTCAGAGCTGAGGCCAGAGAAGCACAGCTGATCTCTGACAGACCACAATTAGCCAGTCTGTTAATAAAGGGATAGTATCTGAATCAGATATGATTTTTTCCTGTCAACATCGAAACACAACAACACTTCTAATTTTGTTCCTTTTTTAAAATTAATTGTTAAGATTTGTTTCTTTATTTCTTTTATTTGATAGATGCAGCTGAAGAGTGACAGGAATGTAGGGGGAGAGAGATGGGGAATGACATGTAGCAATGGCCCGCGAGTAGTCGGATTCAAACCATGGGCCGCTGCAGCAAGGACTGAGCCTTTGTACATGGGGCGGATGCTCTACCAACTGAGCTAACCAACACCCTTTTTGTTCCTATTTTTATAAAAACAATCACAGATTTAAAGATTTGCCTGTCTGTGATTATTTAATCTGATGCCATGATGACACGTGTCTTATGTTTGCTGAAGAGAATAAAAAGGACTCTAAAAAATATTTTTTTGTTGAAACACATTGAGCAATAGATACTTCAGATATATAGTATACATGTGCCAATCAACATCAATGTAAAGGAGTGGAAGAACATTTCACAAAGTACCATCGACCAGCTTATGAACTGCAACAAAGTGGGTTACAAAAGCCGCCAGTTCATCGCAGGGCACGTAGAGACAAACAACCATTCACATTTACACCTACGGACAATATAGAGTCACCAAATAACCTATTAATTGCATGTTTTTGGACTGTGGGACAAAGTTGGAGTACAATGCAAACACAGGGAGAACATGCAACTCCACACAGAAAGGTCCAGTGCCAACCACTGCACCACCATGCCACTCAAACAATGTTAAATGAAAAGATAAAACAATGCCTGATTAACAGGTTTTAGTTTTTGTGTTGTGTTTAAGTTTTTCATTCAGTTAAAAATATATACGAGCAAAACAGACAGTAAATTAACTTAACTTAGAGTCTTCAGTTTACAGTTTGGACTCTCTAGTCCAGCAGACAGCACCTTCACTCCTGAATCCTGCAGTCTGCTTCCTCTCAGGTCCAACTCTGTCAGATGGGAGGGGTTGGACTTCAGAGCTGAGGCCACAACTTCATAATGAGTCTCTGAGAGCCACCATTCAGGAAGTCTAGGAGTACAGTTAATGTAAATTCAGTTACTCTCTGGAGTAGTCGACCCTGATAAAGATGGACAGTGTATATCAAAGTGTCTGAACTGAATTTTATGTGGATATGATATGCTGGAAATAACAAATAGAAATTTGTATTTAGGTTCTGGCTTCTGATAGCTGCTGACAGACAGTGTCAACTTTGTATAATGAAGATACAGTCAGGACTTACACAGCCTTTCTGCAGTTCCTCACAGCTGGAATCAGTCTCAATCGTCCCTCCCGTGATGCATTGTACTTCTTCAGGTCCAACTCATCCAAAACCTCTTCTGACATCTGCAGCATGTAGGCCAGAGCTGAGCAGTGGATCTCAGAGAGTTCCTTCTCTGATCTGTTCTCTGACTTCAGGAACTCTTGGATCTCCTGATGGACTGAGTCATCGTTCATCTCCATCAGACAGTGGAAGATGTTGATGCTTCTGTCAGGAGAGATACGATCACTGTTCATCTCCTTCAGGTTGTTGATGGCTCTCTGGATGATTTCTGGACTGTTGTCTGTCTGACCCAGCAGGCCTCCTAAGAGTCTCTGGTTGGACTCCAGAGAGAGGCCATGAAGGAAGCGAACAAACAGGTCCAGGTGACCATTTTTACTTTCAAGAGATTTCTGCATTGCACTATACAAGAAGTCATCCACGGATGAATAATAGCCATTGTCCCCATCATCATCATCATCATCTTCCCAATCTCCCAGGAAGTCCTTCAGTACCCCTGTCTTCTTGTTGGTGTAACAGTGGAACAGGTAGACTGCAGCCAGAAACTCCTGAACGCTCAGATGAACAAAGCAGTAGACTGTTTTCTGGAAGATCACACTCTCTCTTTTGAAGATCTCTGTACAAACTCCTGAGTACACCGAGGCCTCTGTGACATCCAGACCACACTGCTCCAGGTCTTCTTGGTAGAACATGATGTTTCCTTTCTCCAGCTGTTCAAACGCCAGCCTCCCCAGCTTCAGAAGAACTTCCCTGTCAGCCTCCGTCAGCTCCTGTGGACTCGTCTCAAGTCCTTCATCGTACTTCTTCTTCTTCCTCTTTGTCTGAACCAGCAGGAAGTGTGAGTACAGGTCAGTCAGGGTCTTGGGCAGCTCTCCTCTCTGGTCTGTGGTCAACATGTGGTCCAGAACTGTAGCAGTGATCCAGCAGAAGACTGGGATCAGACACATGATGTGGAGGCTCCTGGAGGTCTTGATGTGTGAGATGATTCTGCTGGACAGATCTTCATCACTGACTCTCCTCCTGAAGTACTCCTCCTTCTGAGCGTCAGTGAAGCCTCGTACTTCTGTTACCCTGTCAACACATGAAGGAGGGATCTGATTGGCTGCTGCAGGTCTGGAAGTTATCCAGATGAGAGCCGAGGGAAGCAGATTCCCCTTGATGAGGCTTGTCAACAGCACGCTGACTGATGACTCCTGTGTGACATCAGACACGAGCTCTTTGTTGTTGAAATCCAGTGAAAGTCTGCTTTCATCCAGGCCGTCAAAGATGAACAGAAGTTTACAGACAGCGAGCTTCTCTGCTGTGACCTTCTGTAATGTTGGATGGAAAACATGGAGCAGCGTGAGAAGACTGAACCGCTCATCTTTGATCAAGTTCAGCTCCCTGAACGAGAGCAGAACCACCAGACTGACATCTTGGTTCTCCGAGCCCTCTGCCCAGTCCAGAGTGAACTTCAGCACTGAGAAGGTTTTTCCAACGCCAGCGACGCCGTTGGTCAGAGCGACTCTGATGTGTCTCTGTTGGTCAGGTAAGGCTTTAAAGATGTCGTGGCATTTGATGGGAGTGTCATGGAGGGTCTCCTTCTTCTTGGAAGCTGTCTCAAGCTGCCTCACCTCATGTTGGGTATGAACCTCTTCACTCTGTCCCTCTGTGATGTAGAGCTCAGTGTAGATCCTGTTGAGGAGGGTTCCACTTCCTGTTTCATCACTTCCTTCAGTCACACGTTCACATCTGGTCTTCAGACTGATCTTATGTTCATCTAAAACCTCCTGCAGACCACCACTCACTAAAACAGAGAAACAAGTTTGAGACTAAACAAAGAAAATGTGACAATCTGCTGATTATTTCATCAGCAATAAAAAGTGATGATAGAAGAATATCTAGAGAAGGAGATGGACAGTCTTACTTTGGACAGTGCTGGTCTGACTGGCTGTCTGCAGTCCACGTCTTGTTCTGGATCTTTCTCCACACTGGGGACAGGAGGAGTCTCCTGATGAAGCAGACTGGTCCCAGTATGAGGTGATGCAGTGTCTGCAGAACCAGTGTCCACAGCTGGTAGAGACCGGATCCTTCAGGACGTCCTGACACCAAACACAGCAGGACGGCTGCTCCTCCACAGGAACATGACTCCTCTTCTTCGTCTCTCTGTGGACACAAATTTATTTTTAACTAAAGCACTTGATTGATGGACACACAATGCTGCAGTGTGTCCTGGGAGGTTGAATGGTAGAATGTAGGGTTACACAAGGACAGGGTAGGAAGCTTCCGGTGGACCTCCTGGGATCAAGACAAATGAGTGGAGCAGGTCTGGAAGATGAAGTGGAGGGCAAGCTGGAGGCTCGGAGCTGGAGGTGCTGGCCTAAACCTGTATTCTTACCAATAACTGAGCATTCTGGTGGTTTACAGAGCTACTGCAACTCTACCATGACCAAGATAAGCAACTGAAAACAGATGAATGACATTTCAAATGGACCCTGAAGTCTACAGTGTGACCACATGTCAACATGTCTGCTTCCTGTTTATCACACCGCGGTGAGGTCAAGTTGGGTTTTTGTTCTGTCTTGTCATTTCCTGTTTTATTTTGATATTTACCTGCCCTCTCGTTTCAGGTCACTTGCCCTTCCTCATGTGTCACCGGTCTGATTGTGTTCCCCGCCCTGATTGTTTCCACCTGTTCCCCATTACCCTGTGTATATATTGTCTGCGTCTCCCTTTGTCTTGTGCCAAAGTGTTTGTCCTACGATTTATCACCTAAACCTTCTTTCGTGCCTGTCCACAGCCTTAGCCTTGTTGCGTGAGTGTTCCTTTTGTTTTTTGTCTCGATTGAGTGATTTTTTTTTTTTTTTTATGTGTAAATTTCTTAGTATAGCCATTTGTTTCTTAATGCTTAGTAAAGTTGTTTTTCAGCTTCACAGGAGAGATTTTCAGTTAATGTTTTGCAGCCTTGTGATTTTGATAATTTTTATAAAGCAGTTTAGAGTTTGTATTTTTTTTCCTCCTTTGGAGTGATTTTTTTAAATTAATTTTTTTCCATAGTTTAGGCCTGTTTCCATAGCCTCACTCTGTCGAGGGTTTTTGTTAATTCAATAAATGATCTCATTGACACCTCTGCGCCTGAGTCCTGTTTGAGTCTGGCTTGACACTGTTAAGGCAACATAGCATTCATATACACTCTGAAATATCAAAAGATGGTTCTTTAAAGAATTTTTTTTTTGGCCTTTTCAAGCTTTATTTGATAGAGACAGCTGAAGAGTGATAGGAATGTGGGGAGAGAGCCACAGGTGGGATTCGAACACTGGGCTTCCGCAGCGAGGACTGAGCCTTTGCACATGGGGTGGCTGCTCTACCAACTGAGCTAAACGCCACCCCAAAAGATGGTTTGTGTAGAACCGTCCTCTAAATAAAGAGGGTTCTTCAGCTGCTCATGACTAAACCAAAGAACCTTTATTGTTCTGTGTGTACGGGTGTAGACTTCTGCTCAACATGATGTGAAAGACAAAGATGTGTTTGAGGACAATCAGGAGAAAATTTCTCCTTCTGTTCGGAGTCTTACTTTGTGTCTGAGGGTCCAGGTTCATTACTGAAGTTTGGAGGAGACTCTTTGGACCAGTCGCTCTTCATGGACACACAGCTGGATCCTGGAGACTCGACTCTCTGTCGGTTGGGCTGAACTCTGCAAACACCAACATGTTTTTGATTCTGATTAACAGACAATGGTCAGATTCTAGGTTAGTGTCAGTGAACCATCATGAACTCTGAGTGCAGTGTGCCCCCCTCTTACTTTGAGTCTGAGGGTCCAGGTTCATGACTGAAGTTTGGAGGCTTTCCTTTGGACTGGTCGCTCTTTATGGAAACACAGCTGGATCCTGGAGACTCTTCTTCCTCCACATCACTCATCGTCTCCAGTCTAAGAAGTGAACCAGGAATAACAGAGACACCGACATCACGAAGGTCAGTACAGACGACATGACATCTGTTCTTCCTCAACGAAACATTGAAATTATGTTTATATTATTTAGATTCTAGAATATTCTGGTCGATTAAACATCTGAAAACTAAAAGAAGTCATAAACCCCAACAGTCTAGATCAGGAGTCGGCAATTAGCGGCCCAATTATATCTGGCCCGCTAGATGACGTTGATTTATTTTAATATATATATATTTTAAATATATATTTTAAACCTCATGTTTCCTGTCAAAATACAACAATTCCACAACATTTATTGAAAAGTAGCTGAAAAGTAACGTGACAGCAGCCAGAACATCCTCGCAGCCTCTTTACCTGACGCACAGGTCGGAACACTAATTGTGTCCTGTGTTTCCTCTTGTAACAGACAACGTCAACAAATATGTTTCATTAAATGAAAAAAACCAAACCAAACCAAAGGTCGGCTCAAATATCAAATGTGAATGTGAATGCACGCTGCTGTGCACATTAGTTACGGCAGGTTGTTTCATGACAGACGCAGTTTTACAATTATTCTACATGTTTTAAGGCCGTAAAACTCCCTAACACACACTGTTATACACCTTGTTACACGCATTTCGTACAGTACTCCCTTAATTAATCAGGACGTAGAACATACGTGCGGTTCTCACTCAGCCCCCCCCTTAATCTTAATATAATCTTAATATAAATGTATTTTTACTTCATGCACAGTCGAGTAGTTTCTTCACCTTTGTGTGTTCATCTGTTGAATCTGACTCTGAGAGACTCTAACAGTTTGAACACAGACTGGCCCCAACAGTTGGCTTTTAACTTCAGGACTAAACGGAAACAAACCTGATCCTGGACCAGCTCTACCTGAAAACACACAAACTACATGATGCAACATGTGGTGACGTGATCTCTCGTTGCACGCTGTTTGCAAATGAAATCAGTGAAGAAGAAGAAACACAGACCACAGACTTCTTCTTCTTCTTCTTCTCCTTCTTCTCCTTCTCTGTGGTGATCAGATACAAACAAAACACATTTTACTGACAGGAAATGAAGCCGAGTGTGAGAAACAGATCATGACAGGGGCCCAGCAGGGGCGGGGCTCACACACACTGTAAAAAATGACAAACAAAATCAACAAAGAAGAAAATTAAAGAAGAGAATCAGATTTCAAATAAACTACAAATAAAATAGTTTGATAGTAGGTTCAGGTTTTAGACAGTCTGCGGGGACGTCACAGAGACTACGTCCAGGTTTTAGACAGTCTGCGGGGACGTCACGGAGACTACGTCCAGGTTTTAGACAGTCTGCGGGGACGTCACGGAGACTACGTCCAGGTTTTAGACAGTCTGCGGGGACGTCACGGAGACTACGTCCAGGTTTTAGACAGTCTGCGGGGACGTCACAGAGACTACGTCCAGGTTTTAGACAGTCTGCGGGGACGTCACAGAGACTACGTCCAGGTTTTAGACAGTTCAGTCTGAACAACCTGGACAGGAGACGCATATCTGTCCTCTGGACTGTGCTCTCTTATTGGCTCGTAGATCTGAGGTCTGTGTCCAAACAGTGAATGATTGACAGCAGCGTGTGTGTGTGTGAATGCTCGTACTTAAATAGTTCTTTCTCTCTACTCACTCGATCGTCTTCTCTCTCCCAGTAACAGACAGGTCCGGTGAACCTTCATATTTGAGGTAGGAAACATGTTTGTTAATGTGTTTGTGTCTGAGCTTTAAAGTGACTCTCAGCCTGAAATTGAAATTTCACTCTTTAGCACTGGCATACCGTGGCTTTCAGAATAAAAGCTGAACACAGAGTGAGGACGACTTACATTCAGAGACAGAATAATGGACACAAACAGGACATGCTGGACCTGAGGACGTCTTCATGTCTGTTTGAGTTGAACACAGAATCATCTGTAGGTGTTGAATATTTCTCAGATATGTTTGAATCATTGTCTGTTGGACGAGTTTGGACTGAAAACATGTTGATGTTTGAATGTAACTCACTTTATTATTTAAACTCCAAAAGATGAACTTTTATTTTGAAAAATATTTTGGACAACATCTGGACAACACTAGATATTACCTACATAACACCTGAAGAACACCTAGAAAAACACATGGACATTTGATGGACAAGTGATGGACAAGTGATGGACAAGCGTCCAAGCTAAAACAATAAAATATCTGGTTACTGACTCAGTGGAACAACTTTTGTCTGGTTGGCTCTGGTTTGGTGACGGTTGACGAGAAACAAAGAAGGTACGACCCGAACTGAGGAGGAGGGATGGGAGGAACAGTGTGTAAGGAGGAGGTGAAGGAGAAGAAGAGGAGGAGTGTGGAAAGGGAGGACAGTCTGACATCAGTGGACAGAATCCGTCAATTCGCTGTCAAACAGTTTGGATTTAATGTCCTGAGTCTGGCTCGCCGGGGGCTGAAGGTAGGAGACAACGAGCACTCACTGCTAACACCAACTCTACAAGATCTGTTAGGAACCTTCATGGTCTACACACAGTTATGAGAGTCACTTCCTGTTAGCGACTGACCCTACTGTGTCACCTTGACCTTAAGTTGTTTTCTGCTTCTGTTTCTTGCACTTCCTTCCTGCAGGTGGCCCCAGATGAGTTGTGGGAGCTGGTGGAGTTGGAGAAGCTGAATTTGTCTCTCAACAGTCTGAAGGTTCTTCCTCCTCAGCTGGGTCTGCTCTCCAACTTGGTGGTCCTCAACTTGTGGGGCAACCAGGTAAAACATCCTGCTGACACCAATGAATGAAAGAAATGAACTGCGGTGAACAGTTTGGATGAGATGAATTCTATGACTTCTTTATTCCAAACGTTGGTTTCTCCACAGTTTGATTGTCTGATGGATGGTTTATCATCTGTCACTGTTTAAAGTCCTTTTCAGAAGGAGACTCAGAGACCTTTCATGATATGCAGTCCTGTGGATCAGCTCATGTTCCTCACACTCAGTCATGTCTGTTATGTTAAAACTTAAACTACAGTCTGTAGGACTGGAGGAGTCGAATCACAGTGGTGGGTTGTTTTTACTCAGGTACTGTGTTTCAGTACAAATTTGAAGTGCTTGTAGTTTAATTCACTGTTTCCATTTGATCGTACTTTATATTGTACTGCATCTCCTCCTCCTCCTCCTCCTCCTTCCCCCAGCAGCTGCTCTGTCTCCTGGATATATAAAGGTTATAATTCCCCCTCTAATCCACCAGGATCCAGTTTCTGTCCTCTCTTCACCTTCCTCGTCCCTCCTTCAACCTTCAGTGTAACTCAGAAACTGTACAATGTACAACAATGTAAAGTACTGGTTGCGCTCCCTACAGGCGGTGGGGTTAATTACCATACAGCATTACATTTAGTCATCTTGTGCAGACCATCCAGAAAACTTTGAAAAGTCTCAAGTCTGACACAATCTCACTTCTGAAGTCAGTGCGTCACCAAATGAAGCGAACTGAGTTCACTACCAGGATCTTTTTGTTTAATCACATCACTCACATGGTTGGCAGCATCCAATCAAACGCTTTCTCTCTTCTGACAGCACTGGAGCGGAGTGCTTCCTGTGTGATACAGTCTATGAGTGGCTGTGAGGGCTTCTGAAATCATCTCTGTTAACAGTCAGGTTAATATCGTCAACCTCCTCAAACAATCTGAGCGTGTCTGAACTGTGGTCAGCGGTGCCTCCTTCACAATAAGATGAAAGCGCCACAGATCAGACGCATTTCAAAATAAAACAGAATATATAATAATATAACAACCACCAGAAGGAGTGTTTATATTATACCTGTGTTTGCAGCTCAGCAGCTTACCAGCAGAGATTGGACAGCTGAGAAGACTCAGAGTTTTATTCGCCTACAGAAACAGACTAACTGAAGTTCCTGAAGAGCTTGGAGACTGTACACAACTGGAGGTACTGTGAATACTGCTGGAAGTACTTCTACTATAGGTCTAAATACTACTTCTGCTTTCATTTCAAACTGAACCCAGAGACTCCACCTGGTGAGGAGGGGTAGCCTTGTTGGGTGGGTTTACCTGGTGAGACAGAGTGACCTCCTTGAATGATGTTTAACTACAGACTAGACTACAAAGGTGTGAAGTCCACCATCACTCCACAAGTTTGTAATCTTCAGTTTCCACTGATGCTGACTCAGGTGACGTCACTCGATGACATTATTCAGACTTCACACAGTGATGCTAAATGATTATTCCACTTTAAAAAATGAACAGTAGAACTCCCCAACACCTGGGAACATACTTGTGGATTGGATGAGGAGGATCCAATATAATTTCAACCATCCAGGATTTAACGGCATCAGGGCAGTTCAGATCCAGTTCCAGGTGTATCACATTATCATCTGCATAACAGTGAAAGTTGTATTTCTTAAGATTCCTGAAGGAAGTACTCCACAAGAGTTATCAAATGTAACAGAATAAAACATGAAGCGTAGTTTCTTCCTTTCTTATTCTAAGAGTGTTTCTGTCTCTAAGGTGCTGAGTTTGGCCAACAACCAGTTGTCCTCACTTCCTGCCTCTCTGTCCAACCTCACCAGACTGAGGAAGCTCAACCTCAGTCATAACCACATCGCTCATATCCCAGGCTGTGTTTACAACATGAAGGCTCTGGTACGTTTACATCAGTCACATAGGCTGCACCAAATACATCAAGTCCATGTCCTGTTTATACTCTGCCAGAACTTCATAAAGAGCCCCTGTCTGACCTTTACAATGATGATAATCCAACATTCACTCCTACTTAACTCAGTGATTTCAAGTGTGATAGCAGGCGGTATTTGTACTTCTGTTTTCTACCAACATGACAAATGTCTTCAGTCAGTCACCTCCTGTGTTCCTGCAGGTGTTCCTCCATCTGGCCTGTAACCATCTGGAGAACTTGGCAGAGAACATTCAGGCTCTGGTGGAGCTCAAGATCCTCATTGTGGAGGGAAACAGTCTCCACTCTCTGCCTAAGGCCCTCTGCTGCCTCATCAGGTAACCCCTCCCCATCGGGTAGGTACCCCTCCTTTCCAGGTAGCCCCTCCATTTGATGAGTGGTTTGATTGTGTCCAGGTTGGAGTTGTTGAATCTGGATTTTAACGACATTAAGGATGTACCACAGGTAAAGTGTGTTTGACATTTCACAAGGTGCAAATCAACCACAGAAACTGTTCAGATGATGATGATAATGATGATGATGTGTTCAGGAGCTGCACCAGTTGTCCCGGCTGGAGAAGTTGGCGTGCCATCCTCTAGATAAAGGACTTCACATTGTCCACAACCCGCTGATGAAGCCTGTGAAGGAGGTGCTGGAGGGGGGGCTCAGCGCCCTCTTCAACTACCTAAGAGCCGTGTAGAGGTGGAGGTGGGGCATGTTTACTACCTGAGAACCAGAGAGTCACTGGTTTAAGACTTCACTGTGTACTTTAGATTTCCTTTCAGGGTGTCCACATACTTTTGGCCATTTAAGGAAGTGTAAAAAAAAAAAAAAAAAAAAAGTTGCACAAAGACAACTTATCAAATGTTAAACGGATAAATTTCATTGTTTTTGTCAAAAGAACTTTTGACTTGTCAGACCACAGGACAGTTTTCCACTTCACCTCAGTCCATCTTAAACGAGCTCAGTCCATCTTAAACGAGCTCAGTCCATCGTAAACGAGCTCAGTCCATCTTAAACGAGCTCAGTCCATCTTAAACGAGCTCAGTCCATCTTAAACGAGCTCAGGCCATCTTAAATGAGCTCAGTCTACCTTAAATGAGTCCATCAGTCCATCTTAAATGAGCTCAGTCCACCTTAAATGAGTCCATCAGTCCATCTTAAACGAGCTCAGTCCATCTTAAACGAGCTCAGTCCATCTTAAACGAGCTCAGTCCTTCTTAAACGAGCTTAGGCACCCATGAATGAGCTAAGTCCACCTTAAATGAGTCCATCAGTCCATCTTAAACGAGCTCAGTCCATCTTAAACGAGCTCAGTCCATCTTAAACGAACTCAGTCCATCTTAAACGAGCTCAGTCCATCTTAAATGAGCTTAGGCCCCCTTAAATGAGCTCAGTCCATCTTGAATGAGCTCAGTCCATCTTAAATGAGTCCATCAGTCCATCTTAAATGAGTCCATCAGTCCATCTTAAATGAGTCCATCAGTCCATCTTAAATGAGCTCAGTCCACCTTAAATGAGTCCATCAGTCCACCTTAAACGAGCTCAGTCCATCTTAAACGAGCTCAGTCCATCTTAAACGAGCCTAGGCTCCCTTAAATGAGCTCAGTCCACCTTAAATGAGTCCATCAGTCCACCTTAAATGAGCTCAGTCCATCTTAAATGAGCTCAGTCCACCTTAAATGAGTCCATCAGTCCATCTTAAATGAGCTTAGGCCCACAGAAGGCGGAGGTGTTTCTAGATCTGGTTTCTATTCGGTTTCCTCTTTGTATGGTGAAGTCGTGGTGGAGTCTTCAGTCCATGCAGTGATGTCCACCTTAAACAAGCTGTCCTCAGTGTGTTGATGTTGTCCTCAGTGTCTTCAGTCCACCTTAAACAAGCTGTCCTCAGTGTGTTGATGTTGTCCTCAGTGTCTTCAGTCCACCTTAAACAAGCTGTCCTCAGTGTGTTGATGTTGTCCTCAGTGTCTTCAGTCCACCTTAAACAAGCTGTCCTCAGTGTGTTGATGTTGTCCTCAGTGTCTTCAGTCCACCTTAAACAAGCTGTCCTCAGTGTGTTGATGTTGTCCTCAGTGTCTTCAGTCCACCTTAAACAAGCTGTCCTCAGTGTGTTGATGTTGTCTTCAGTGTCTTCAGTCCACCTTAAACAAGCTGTCCTCAGTGTGTTGATGTTGTCCTCAGTGTCTTCAGTCCACCTTAAACAAGCTGTCCTCAGTGTGTTGATGTTGTCCTCAGTGTCTGCAGTCCACCTTAAACAAGCTGTCCTCAGTGTGTTGATGTTGTCCTCAGTGTCTTCAGTCCACCTTAAACAAGCTGTCCTCAGTGTGTTGATGTTGTCCTCAGTGTCTTCAGTCCATGCAGTGATGTCCACCACAGAGTCCTGTCTGTGTTTGATGCTGTCTGCAGGCCTGAACATCACCGACACACATGATTGGTTCTCAGCCTGGTCCCTTGTTCCAGAGCTTTCTTCTGATTGGCTGAATCTTTGAATGATGTGATGAAGTGTAGACGATGAAATCCACAGATTGTTTGTGATTTTACGTTGACGGACATTATTCTGAAATCTCAGTTTATCTTCAGTGAAATGTGGAGTTTCACAGAGGACTTCTTCCTCGTGGTACAGAGGAGGTCATGTGACTCTGGTGACCGCTGACGTTCCTCCTGGATCCACACTCTTCACTTACATGTTACATCTGTATTTGTCGTCATGATGCGTTCATACTGTGACTGCTGGTCTGTTCAGGCTCCATGCTGACTTCTTCTTCATGTGATCGAGGCTGTGTGTTTTAATAAAACTGACTGGCTGGTGCTGAGTGGTCGCAGTAGTGTCAGTGTGTCTGTTGTTCGTCAGTTCATCCTGCAGGTGGCGGCACAGAGCAACACATCGTCCTGAATGAAGCACTTTGTTTGAACACACACAGCAGCTGACGCCATTTAAAGACACACTCTCATTAAAGAGAGGAAATATCTGCAGGAAACATTCCGTCATTTATTCACTGAACATGGCTTCACTTTGTCTCGTGACAAAGAAATTCACCTCTGAACAGGAAGTCTTTATATTCATGCATGACCTTTAGGTGATGTGAGGGGTATGCAACATGAAGACGATGAATAAAAGTGTGTAAAGTCTGTGCTGTGGAAGGAAAAGTTCCGGACCAGCAGGTGGCAGCATCGACCCGCCCGGAGCTCCACGTATCAGGTTCAACACAAACACAAGGAATCAGCAATTAGCAGCTTTAAAATGACACGAGACAGCGAAGACACACGCGAGACAGCGAAGACGCACACGAGACAGGGAAGACACACGAGACAGCAGGGAAGACACACGAGACAGCGAAGACACACGAGACAGGGATGACGCACGAGACAGGGATGACGCACACGAGACAACGAAGACACGCACACGAGACAACGAAGACACGCACAAGAGACAACGAAGACACGCACACGAGACAGCGAAGACGCACACGAGACAAAAAAGACACACGAGACAGCGAAGACACACACGAGACAGCGAAGACACACACGAGACAGCGAAGACACACACAAGACACAAAGACACACGAGACAGCGAAGACACACACGAGACACAAAGACACACGAGACAGCGAAGACACACACAAGACACAAAGACACACGAGACAGGGAAGACGCACACGAGACAGGGAAGACGCACACGAGACAGGGAAGACGCACACGAGACAGGGAAGACGCACACGAGACACGAAGAGACACGAAGACGCACACGAGACAGCGAAGACACACGAGACAGCGAAGACACACGAGACAGCGAAGACGCACACGAGACAGCGAAGACACACGAGACAGCGAAGACACACGAGACAGCGAAGACAAAAGTAAAGAGAATATTGAAAGATTCCCTGTTTAAACTGCAAAGATAAAAGTTTCACATGTTTAATGTGATTCATCATATATGAAGGTGATGAGTGTGATTTTAAACTTCTGTCTGTCTCTCTCTCTGTCTGTCTCTCTCTGTCTGTCTGTCTCTCTCTGTCTGTCTGTCTCTCTGTCTGTCTCTCTCTCCCTGTCTGTCTCTCTCTCCCTGTCTGTCTCTCTCTCCCTGTCTGTCTCTCTCTCCCTGTCTGTCTCTCTGTCTGTCTGTCTCTCTCTCCCTGTCTGTCTCTCTCTCTCTGTCTGTCTCTCTCTCCCTGTCTGTCTCTCTCTCTCCCTGTCTGTCCTCTCTCTCTCCCTGTCTGTCTCTCTCTCCCTGTCTGTCTCTCTCTCTCCATGTCTGTCCCTCTTCCCTGTCTCTCTCTCTCTCTCTCTGTCTGTCTCTCCTCTGTCTCTCTCCTCTCTCTTCTGTCTGTCTGTCTCTCTCTCCCTGTCTCTCTCTCTCTCTGTCTGTCTGTCTCTCTCTCTCTCTCTCTCTCTGTCTGTCTGTCTCTCTCTCCCTGTCTCTCTCTCTCTCTCTGTCTGTCTCTCTCTCCCTGTCTCTCTCTCTCTCTCTCTCGCGTCCCCCCCGAACGTCTCTTGCCCCCTGTGACGTCAGCGCCTGCTCTCTCTCTCTCTCTCTCTCTCTGGTCTGAAGAGAAACGGAGAAACAAGAAACCGGAGAGACCGACACCCGCAAACCGGTCCGCGAGTCCGAGAGTGTGCGTGTCTGTCTCTCCGCCTGTCTGTGTGTCTGTCTGAGCGACGGAGAAGGAGAAGGAGAAGAAGGAGAAGAAGAAGGAGAAGAAGGAGAAGAAGGAGAAGAAGGAGAAGAAGAAGGAGAAGAAGGAGAAGAAGGAGAAGAAGGAGAAGAAGAAGGAGAAGAAGGAGAAGAAGGAGAAGAAGAAGGAGAAGAAGGAGAAGAAGGAGAAGAAGGAGAAGAAGTGCGCTCGGAGTTGCTCGGTAGTTTTCCCTCGCGCTCCGGAGGGTCTCGTGTGAACATGGAGCGGACCGGAACTTTGCTGCTGTCCGCGGCTCTCGCGCTGCTTTCACTGGGACTAACGGGCGCGCGGGCGGACACCTTCAAAGGTAAGAGGGCACACCGGGAACCGGGGACCGGGGACCGGGTTTATGGGGGGGGGGGGGGGGGGGGGTCCGTGAGGAGGGAGCGGGCACAGGAGAGGGAGGAGAGGGGGAGAGCGGCGTGAACATGGGAGGGAGTTGTTTCTGTGTGTCGGCATCCAAGTTTCCAGCTGGAAAATCTCCTCCCTGCTCTACCTCCCTTCTCCTCCTTCTCTTCCTCCTCTTCCTCCTTCTTCCTCCCCTTCTCCTCCTTCTCCTCCTCCCTCTTCGTCCCCTCTTCCTCCTCCTCCTCTTCCTCCTTCTTCCTCCCCTTCTCCTCCTTCTCCTCCTCCCTCTTCGTCCCCTTCTCCTCCTCCTCCTCTTTCTTTTTTCTTTCAGTTTTCAGCTGATCTCAGACCAGAAAAACTTTTAGAAAACAAAAACTGCGTCAAACCACAGAGAAGGCAAAGTACTCCAATACAAATACTGCACATACATACAGTACATGCTGTGAGCATACTATGAGTACATGCTGTGAGTATACTGTGAGTATACTGTGAGTACATGCTGTGAGTATACTGTGAGTATACTATGAGTACATGCTGTGAGTACATGCTGTGAGTATACTGTGAGTACATGCTGTGAGTATTCTGTGAGTATACTATGAGTACATGCTGTGAGTATACTGTGAGTATACTGTGAGTACATGCTGTAAGTATACTGTGAGTATACTATGAGTACATGCTGTGAGCATACTATGAGTATACTGTGAGTACATGCTGTGAGCATACTATGAGTATACTATGAGTACATGCTGTGAGCATACTATGAGTATACTGTGAGTACATGCTGTGAGTATACTATGAGTATACTGTGAGTACATGCTGTGAGCATACTGAGTATACTGTGAGTACATGCTGTGAGTATACTGAGTATACTGTGAGTACATGCTGTGAGCATACTGAGTATACTGTGAGTACATGCTGTGAGCATACTATGAGTATACTGTGAGTACATGCTGTGAGCATACTATGAGTATACTGTGAGTACATGCTGTGAGTATACTATGAGTATACTGTGAGTACATGCTGTGAGTATACTGTGAGTACATGCTGTGAGTATACTATGAGTATACTGTGAGTACATGCTGTGAGTATACTATGAGTATACTGTGAGTACATGCTGTGAGTATACTGTGAGTACATGCTGTGAGTATACTATGAGTATACTGTGAGTACATGCCGTGAGTATACTATGAGTATACTGTGATTACATGCTGTGAGTATACTATGAGTACATGCTGTGAGTATACTATGAGTATACTGTCAGTACATGCTGTGAGTATACTATGAGTATACTGTGAGTACATGCCGTGAGTATACTGTGAGTACACAGTGAGTACACTGTGAGTATACTATGAGTATACTTTGAGTACATGCTGTGAGTATACTATGAGTATACTGTGAGTACATGCTGTGAGTATACTGTGAGTACACAGTGAGTACACTGTGAGTATACGCTGTGAGTACATTCTGTGAGTACATGCTGTGAGTACAGTGAGTACACAGTGTGTACACTGTGAGTATACTGTGAGTACAATCTGTGAGTACATGCTGTGAGTACATTCTGTGAGTACATGCTGTGAGTACAGTGTGTACACTGTGAGTATCCGCTGTGAGTACATTCTGTGAGTACATGCTGTGAGTACAGTGAGTACACTGTGAGTATACTGTGAGTACATGCTGTGAGTACAGTGTGTACACTGTGAGTATACACTGTGAGTACATTCTGTGAGTATACTGTGAGTACAGTGTGTACACTGAGTATACACTGTGAGTACATGCTGTGAGTACATGCTGTGAGTATTGAGTTGTACTTGAATATGTGATGTTTTTTGCTGTAGTGTTGATGTCGCTCTGCTGTGTGACGCTCAGACGTCAGTCAAGCTGCATTTCATTGGTCGATGTTGAAGTCTGTTTGAATTGTCGCTGACACATTGTGGTGGATCAGAGTCGTCATTGGTTCGTCTGCACGACAGAGAAGAACCAACGAGTATAAACATGGAGGTCAGAGTAAAATCAATAAAACCTTCATCACGTCATCAGCAGGCCACACACTGACACTTCAAACACAGAAAATAACCAACAGCTTCACTGCAGACTAATACTTTACTACATATATGTACCTCATCTTATGTGTACTTGTACCTCGTCTCATGTGTATTTGTTGATCAATATATGGATACTGATCTAAAATAGATTGAGGTTATTTAATGAGTGTAATTGTGGTTATGACGTTTAATGTCTCTGTCAGACAGTGGGAACTCAGACATCACAGACTCACTGCACTGAGCAGCAGACATGCAGTGTATGTGTGTACTAGTACTGCAGCTGCAGTACTGCAGTACTACGATAGGGTTCTGCTGAGGCCTGTGAGTTCTCTGGAGAACCTGCTGTGTTCCGGTACTTTGGTTCTGCTGATTGCTGGTTCCTACATTGTGGTGATGATGGCGTTGATGGTCATGATGATGATGATGATGATGGTGAAGATGAAGATCAGTCAGCTGTTGTTCCTCTGCTCACCTGATGGGGGCAGCAGTCAACACCCTCCCATCTCCCATAGAGTGAAGCTTGATCTCCCCGATGTCCTCGCCCTCTGCTTCAAACATGTGATATCTATGATCTATATGATTGATTATCTATATTATAGATATTAGCTCTAGTGTAGTGGTTTAGAGTCTCCTTAGAGTGTGTCCTCAATCAATCAATCAATTAGATGATCAACAGAAACACTGGTGAGGTGGATAGTGAATCGAGCTCCTCTTCACCAGCAAAGGTAACTCTGGATATTACCTGGAATTTTTTACTCCATGGCACATAGAGTCAACACGGAGTCAACATGGAGCCAACACAGAATCAACATAGAGTCAACATGGAGTCAACATGGAGCCAACATGGAGCCAACACAGAATCAACATAGAGTCAACATGGAGTCAACATGGAGTCAACATGGAGTCAACATGGAGCCAACATAGAGCCAAGATAGAGTCAACATAGAGCCAACATAGAGTCAACACGGAGTCAACATGGAGCCAACACAGAATCAACATAGAGTCAACATGGAGTCAACATGGAGTCAACATGGAGTCAACATGGAGCCAACATAGAGCCAACATAGAGTCAACATAGAGCCAACATAGAGTCAACATAGAGTCAACATGGAGTCAACATAGAGCCAACATGGAGCCAACATAGAGTCAACATGGAGTCAACATAGAGCCAACATGGAGCCAACATGGAGTCAACATAGTCAACATAGTCAACATGGAGCCAACATGGAGCCAACATAGACTCAACATGGAGTCAACATGGAGTCAACATGGAGTCAACATGGAGCCAACATGGAGCCAACATGGAGCCAACATGGAGTCAACATAGAGCCAATATAGAGCCAATATAGAGTCAACATGGAGTCAACATAGAGCCAACATAGAGTCAACATAGAGCCAACATAGAGTCACAGATATCTATGATCTATATGATTGATTATCTATATTATAGATATTAGCTCTAGTGTAGTGGTTTAGAGTCTCTGTGTCCTCAATCAATCAATCAATTATAAGATCAACAGAAACACTGGTGAGGTGGATAGTGAATCGAGCTCCTCTTCACCAGCAAAGGTAACTCTGGATATTACCTGGAATTTTTTACTCCATGGCACATAGAGTCAACACGGAGTCAACATGGAGCCAACACAGAATCAACATGGAGTCAACATGGAGTCAACATGGAGCCAACATGAAGCCAACATGGATCCAACATATAGCCAACATGGAGTCAACATAGAGTCACGTAGAGCCAACATGGAGTCAACATAGAGTCAACATAGAGTCAACATAGAGTCAACATAGAGTCAACATGGAGCGAACATAGAGCCAACATAGAGCCAACATAGAGCCAACATGGAGCCAACATGGAGCCAACATGGAGCCAACATGGAGCCAACATGGAGCCAACATAGAGCCAACATAGAGCCAACATGGAGCCAACATGGAGCCAACATGGAGCCAACATGGAGCCAACATAGAGCCAACATGGAGCCAACATGGAGCCAACATGGAGTCAGCATGGAGCCTGGAGTCAGCATGGAGTCAACAATTTGTTCCCTGTGACGTGATGTCAGTGTTGGAGGGCAGGAGGCTGATTTTCATGTAAACTATTTAGCAACAAAGTAATTAAGGAACCTCTGAAACTAATTAGGAAATTGTTTACTCTGTGTGTGTGTGTGTGTGTGTGTGTGTGTGTGTGTGTGTGTGCGTGTGTTTTTTTCTTGCTGTCATCATATTTACTCGTTTATTCAGGGAACATGGACCGTTTGGACAGGTAAGATCTGATCTGCAGAGCTGAAGGCAGCAAATGTACTGCAGGAAACCTCTTATAGATTATAGATAATATATAGATTACAGATCATGTAGATTATCCACCATATAAATTATAGATTATATAGCTCATTCAGCTAATGGCTAATGACACTGCCCATGTGTGACCTCAGAGACTGAACCAGGTGAACCAGGTGAACCATATTTTGTGTCTCTCGGCTGATTTCAAAGACTGAACGAGGATCAGGAGCTGTTGAACTTTGACTTTCTTTATCACAGTCTGTCTGCAGCCTGAGGGTGTGTTGGATTTCTTCTCCTGTCTGTCCCTCTCTGCTGCACATATGGAGGGCCGTGGGGGCACACTGTGTGTGTGTGTGTGTGTGTGTGTGTGTGTGTGTGTGTGTGTGTGTGTGTGTGTGTGTGTGTGTGTGTGTGTGTGTGTGTGTGTGTGTGTGTGTGTGTGTGTGTGTGTGTGTGTGCGTGTTTGTGTGTGAAGCAGCAGAGAATGAAATTAAACTCTCCACGGTCTGGGTCCAAGATGGCTGCCACGCCCTAATAACCGCGGTGATGGAGCAAAGCTAATGAGTGTGGCCATCTTTGGGGTAGACCACGAGTCCACCTTAAAGACAACTTAAAAGACCACCTTAAAGTCCACTTTCATTCATTTGTTGATGTCAACATCTTCGACTCTTGTCTGTAAAACAATCAATCGCTGAGCAAATAAAATAATTATCAGACTGATACAAACACTAAGAATCCATTTGACAGACTAAGAAGACTAAAGGTTCAAGATTTTATGTTTTGGCTTCACTTTGTGTTTGTTTTGTTTCTTTGTGGTTGTTTTGTTTCTTTGTGTTTGTTTTGTTTCTTTGTGGTTGTTTTGTTTCTTTGTGTTTGTTTTGTTTCTTTGTGGTTGTTTTGTTTCTTTGTGGTTGTTTTGTGTCTTTGTGGTTGTTTTGTGTCTTTGTGGTTGTTTTGTGTCTTTGTGGTTGTTTTGTTTCTTTGTGGTTGTTTGTGTCTTTGTGGTTGTTTTGTGTCTTGTGGTGTTTGTGTCTTTGTGGTTGTTTTGTGTCTTTGTGGTTGTTTTGTTTCTTTGTGGTTGTTTTGTGTCTTTGTGGTTGTTTTGTGTCTTTGTGGTTGTTTTGTGTCTTTGTGGTTGTTTTGTGTCTTTGTGGTTGTTTTGTTTCTTTGTGGTTGTTTTGTTTCTTTGTGTTTTATTGTGTCTTTGTGGTGTTTTTGTGTCTTTGTGGTGTTTTTGTGTCTTTGTGGTGGTTATGTGGGTTTAGAAACGGATAAAAACAGCACAACGACGTACAACTGAAACAAAGAGAGAGGTGTCTGTAATTAGAGCACTGCTGTTAACTCAGCAACACACACACACACACACACACCACACACACACACACACACACACACACACACACACACACACACACACACACACACACAGGCCTTGATGACCTGGTGTGTCCAGGTTCAGGGCTGTCGCTGATTCAGGACTTTACCTTTTCCTCCTGAGTGTGTGTTACTGTGAGTGTGTGTGTTCAGGTGCAGTCAGCTCTTTGTTCTGTCTCGTCAGGGTTTTAATGAAGCTCACAGATTAAACACACACACTGTGAAGTCAGGTGTGTGTTATAGTGTGCGTGTTACAGTGTGTGTGTGTGTGTGTGTGTTGAGGGTCCTTAGTGAGTTAATTATATCTCTCCAAACTCTTCTTTGTCTCTCATCCTCTTTCTGTGTGTGTTTGTGTGTGTGTTGTGTGTGTGTGTGTGTGTGTGTGTTGTGTGTGTGTGTGTGTGTGTGTGTGGTGTGTGTGTGTGGTGTGTGATGATCATATGGCTCTATGTTCTTGCTGCTTCTTAAGATAATTTAACTTCTACACACACACTAACCTGTACAGTGTTACCGTTCTCAGGCCAGCTGATTGGGCAGGAAGTGTTTAAAAGTGAAACCAAACGTGTCAACTCAGTGACTCTGTATCATATATCAACTATCATGACAACAACAACAATTATCATAACAAAAGATACTTTATTATTAATCCCTTAACAGGGAAATTCTTTTTTCACTCAGTTTATTTTTACATGCATTTTAACCCCGAACACACATACAAAGCCTCATAGACACCAACAACAATCATAAGAACGACAAGAGCTATCATAACAACAGCGACAACAACTATTATAACAACAACTATAACACCAACAACTATCATAACAACAAAAAACACAAACAACTATCAAACAATAACACCAACAACTATTAGAACACAACGATACACCAACAACTAGAACACTAACAACAACTATCATAACAATAACACCAACAACTATCATAACAAGAACACCAACAACTACATACAACAACAATAACACCAACAACTATCAGAACAACAACTAACACCACAACTATCATAACAACAATAACACCAACAACTATCATAACAACAACTATAACACCAACAACTATCATAACAAACAATAACACACAACAACTATCATAACAACAACAATAACACCAACAACTATCATAACAACAACTATAACACCAACAACTATCTAACAACAACAATAACACCAACACTATCAGAACAACACTATAACACCACAACTATCATAACACAACAAATACACCCAACAACTATCTAACAACAACTATAACACCAACAACTATCATAACAACAACTATAAACACCAAAACATCATAACAACTATAACACCAACAACTATCATAACAACTATAACACCAACAACTATCATAACAACTATAACACCAAAACTATCATAAACACTATAACACCCAACAACTATCATAACAACAACTATAACACCAACAACTATCAAACACAACTAAACACCAACAACTATCATAACAAACTATAACACCAACAACTATCATAACAACTAGAACCCAACAACTATCATAACAACTTAACAACACAACTATCATAACAACTATAACACCAACAACTATCATAACAACAACTATAACACCAACAACTATCAAACAACAACTATAACACAACAACATCATAACAACAACAATAACACCAACAACTAACATAACAACAACTATAACACCAACAACTATCATAACAACACAATAACACCAACAACTATCATAACAACAACAATAACACCAACAACTATCATAACACAACTATAACACCAACAACTATCAAACAACAAATATAAACACAACTATCATAACAACTATAACACCAACAACTATCATAACAACTATAACACAACACTATCATAACAACTAAACACCAACAACTATCATAACAACAACTATAACACCAACAACTATCATAACAACAACATAACACCACAACTATCATAACAACTATAACACCAACAACTATCATAACAACTATACACCAACAACTATCATAACAACTATAACACCAACAACTATCATAACAACAACTATAACACCAACAACTATCATACAACAACAAAACACCAACAACTATCATAACAACACACAACACCAACAACTATCATAACAACACAATAACACCAACAACTATTATAACAACAACTATAACACAACAACTTTCATAACAACAACAATAAAACCAACAACTATCATAACAACAACTATAACACTAACAACAACAATCATAACAACAACAACAACTAGACTTTTATTTTTGTGTTTTAATAAACAACAATGAGAGACATGAAAATTAATTATTAGAATTAGAATTTTTCTTGTAACCATAAATATATATATTTCCTCAAAAATATAATGTATATTAAGTTTGAGAGCTGCTGAACAGGCAGGAAACATCTTAACACAGATTACTGTGATAAAGCACACACACACACACACACACACACACACACACACACACACACACGTACACGCACATTAATCTCTCATTAGTGCAGTCTTCAAGTCTTTGTCTTCAAACAATAATCTTATGAATATGATCGGGGATTAGGGCCACAACACAGATCAGAATGGACAGGGATTAAACACACACACACACACACACACACACACACACACACAGATTGTTCAGATTTAACTGGATTATTATTATATACCTTCAAAAGTGACATATAGTTTTACAGTGAAACACTGTTATTTTACTGATTTTAACTTAATGAGCTGCCTGTTTAATTACAGATCGTTACTGTCATTTCACATGAATTTCTCTGTAATTTAAGAAAGCATACATTCTGTATGAATAATAAATAACAGTTTGTGTCCAGTTTGTATAAAACTTAAAATAACACTTTGCAGATTTACAGATAAAGTCCGTAATTTGAAATGATTTTCACAGGCTCTGTATGTGTTTATTGAGAACATGTATGACCTCGAGCAGCAGCTGATGTGTTTAAGTATCAACTTTGTGACCGTCCTGTGGTGAGTTCAGGGACTGAGGGAGATTTGGATCTGTGTGACAGAGCTTAGAGCTGACACCGGCCTCCCTCTGTGCGCTCTCAGAGACACAAATCCTCCTCCTCAGCTCCGATCTCATCTTACACGTTAAACAAAAGGAGTCTTAATCCGGCTCCTTTAATCCCCGCTGGTTTTGCAGACGCTGCGTCTGAAGGCAGCACATTAATCCCAGAGGCCACGGGGCCGATCGCAACGTCTCAGCCCGCAGCCGGGGATCCTTTCGCTAACAGCTTTAATCCAACCGGACCGAATGCAAACACACACAGGAAGTCGTCCTTTATGGAGTGTAAAACTGGAACTTTCCTCCTTCTGTTGCTGCAGATAATTCACAGCTGTGACGTGGATTTATGGGAGATTAAAGAGATTTTTAAAAGACTGAAATTCAAACAAGAAGCATGAAAGAAATGTAATAAGAAAAACAGATTCAGGCCGAGAGATTAACCACATGTTTTATTCAGCACATAAATAATGTGCAGTATTTTATTTAATGGAGGACGAGGTCACGATCATGCGACGACTCCTGTTTACACAGTCAGAGGAAGGAAAGCACCACTTCCTGTTTTCACCCATAAAACAATTCAACTTAATACAAAAGTGATGCGTTCAGGTGCTGTTGAAGCTGTGATGCGTTCAGGTGCTGTTGAAGCTGTGATGCGTTCAGGTGCTGTTGAAGCTGTGATGCGTTCAGGTGCTGTTGAAGCTGTGATGCGTTCATGTGCTGTTTAAGCTGTGATGCGTTCAGGTGCGGTTGAAGCTGTGATGCGTTCAGGTGCTGTTGAAGCTGTGATGCGTTCAGGTGCTGTTGAAGCTGTGATGCATTCAGGTGCTGCTGAAGCTGTGATGCGTTCAGGTGCTGCTGAAGCTGTGATGCGTTCAGGTGCTGTTGAAGCTGTGATGCATTCAGGTGCTGTCATGTCTCTCTGAAGAAGTGAAGAGCAAATATTTTATTCAGATTTGAAATCTTCTATCTCTATCGTGAATATGATAATTATCTGCAACGTGCTGCGAGCAAACACAGTGTGACTGTGTGTGTGTGTGTGTGTGTGAGTGTGTGTGTCAGTAAAGCCTTCAGGGACTTCAGGCCCAGAAGCTGCTATTTAACCTAAATTACTACGGTAAATATTCAAATGCAGCTAATATCTGTGTTAATGTGTGTGTGTGGGTGTCTTAATGTGTGTGTTTGTGTGTGTGTGTTAATGTGTGTTTGCGTGTGTGTGTGTGTTAATGTGTGTTTGTGTGTGTGTGTGTGTGTGTGTTTGTTAATGTGTTGTGTGTTAGTGTGTTTGCGTGTTTGTGTGTGTGTGTGTTAATGTGTTGTGTGTTCATGTGTGTGTGTGTGTGTGTTAATGTGCACAGGTGTGAATGAATGATGTGTGAACAGAGGAACAGGTGTGAACGGAGGACCAGGTGTGAACAGAGGAACAGGTGTGAACGGAGGACCAGGTGTGAACGGAGGACCAGGTGTGAACGGAGGACCAGGTGTGAACGGAGGAACAGGTGTGAACGGAGGACCAGGTGTGAACGGAGGACCAGGTGTGAACGGAGGACCAGGTGTGAACGGAGGAACAGGTGTGAACGGAGGACCAGGTGTGAACGGAGGAACAGGTGTGAACGGAGGACCAGGTGTGAACGGAGGAACAGGTGTGAACAGAGGACCAGGTGTGAACGGAGGAACAGGTGTGAACAGAGGACCAGGTGTGAACGGAGGACCAGGTGTGAACGGAGGACCAGGTGTGAACGGAGGACCAGGTGTGAACGGAGGAACAGGTGTGAACAGAGGACCAGGTGTGAACAGAGGACCAGGTGTGAACGGAGGACCAGGTGTGAGACGATGAACAGGTGTGAATGGAAGAACAGGTGTGAATGAACATGTTTTCAGACACTATGACTGACAGGCCTCAGTCGGTGTGTTTGCTGTTGTCTGTAAACAAGAGCGCTGCTGGCAGGCGGAGTGACTCCACGTGGCGGTCCATCTGAGCGTGCTCAGTGTGTGACGACCTCCTGCTTTCTGAGACATCTTTGTACTGAGGACGAGTTTTTGGGTCAGTGTGTGTGTGTGTGTGTGTGTGTGTGTGTGTGTGTGTGTGTGTGTGTGTGTGTGTGTGTCCTCGGGCTGCTGCAGACTCTTAATATGCCACCAGACTCTGATTAATGATTGGCTGCATGTGTGTCAGACCGTAACCACGGGAAACCAAGAATCCCCTCTGGGATTGGTCTAGGTTAAGAGAGGTTAAAGACGCAGAGAGAGAGAGGTCAGATCAGTTTTTCCTGCTGGTAGGTTTTAATATTTGAATTAATCTAAGCTGATTTATCTTCTACTAATGTTGTTCTCAAATTTATCAAAGACACATTGAAGTTCAACACAAGGTCAGCCTGTACGATGACACAGAGACCTCGACACGGAGACCTCGACACGAAGACCTCGACACGAAGACCTCGACACGGAGACCACGACACGGAGACCTCGACACGGAGACCTCGACACGGAGACCACGACACGGAGACCTCGACACGGAGACCTCGACACGGAGACCTCGACACGGAGACCTCGACACGGAGACCTCGACACGGAGACCACGACACGAAGACAACGACACGAAGACCACGACACGGAGACCACGACACGGAGACCTCGACACGGAGACCACGACACGGAGACCTCGACACGGAGACCTCGACACGGAGACCTCGACACGGAGACCTCGACACGAGACCCAGAGACCTCGACACGGAGACCACGACACGGAGACCACGACACGAAGACAACGACACGAAGACCACGACACAGAGACCACGACACGGAGACCTCGACACAGAGACCTCGACACAGAGACCTCGACACGGAGACCTCGACACGGAGACCACGACACGAAGACAACGACACGAAGACCACGACACGGAGACCACGACACGGAGACCACGACACGGAGACCACGACACGAAGACCACGACACGGAGACCACGACACGGAGACCACGACACAGAGACCACGACACGGAGACCACGACACGGAGACCACGACACGAAGACAACGACACGAAGACAACGACACAGAGACCACGACACGGAGACCACGACACGAAGACAACGACACGAAGACAACGACACAGAGACCACGACCGACCAAGTGCACAGACAGGCTGACAGACAGACAGACAGACAGACAGACAGACAGACAGAGGTCTAAGTGCCCCCCAGGCCTTGCTCACAGCATATTTGCATTAGTGGTCGACCGCCATGAGGGAGCTGCAGGTACAGTTCATAATGGTCTATGAGTGTGTGTGTGTGTGTTTGTGTATGTGTGTGTGTTGTATTCCATTCAGGACTGCAGCTGATTGGTTCGTGGTGCTGCAGGTTTCCTACCAATATCACATCATGTGTTGGAGTTTGAAGTGTGGAGGTGCTGACTACACCACAACACACAACACACACAGTCTGTTGTGTGTTGTGGGATCAGACCTTTTCAGCCCCCCCTGCTGGAGGTTAGAGATGACCTTCACTATGTGGAGGTGAGAAGCAGATTCTGGTGTCATCATTGACATTTACGCTGCTGAGTGTGTGTGCGTGTTACAGTTTGTGTGCGTGTGTTACTCAGTGTGTGTATTTTGGGCCATCCTCTGGTTTCTCTATGGAGTCTGCTACAGCAAAAAGCTGTCTCTTACATGAATCAAGGTTCAACACAACAAGTTCATTCCTTTGTTTGTTGGTTGGTTTGTTGGTTGGTTGGTTTGTTGGTTGATTAGTCATTGGTTTGTTTGTTGGTTGTTTGTTGGTTTGTTTGTTGGTTGGTTTGTTGGTTTGTTAGTTGGTTGGTTGGTTTGTTAGTTGGTTGGTTGGTTGGTTAGTTGGTTGGTTGGTTTGTTGGTTTGTTAGTTGGTCATTGGTTTGTTTGTTGGTTGGTTTGTTAGTCATTGGTTTGTTTGTTGGCTTGTTTGTTGGTCATTAGTTTGTTGGTTGGTTGGTTGGTTGGTTTGTTGGTTGGTTGGTTGGTTTGTCGGTCATTAGTTTGTTTGTTGGCTTGTTTGTTGGTTGGTTGGTTGGTTTGTTGGTTGGTTGGTTTGTTGGTCATTAGTTTGTTTGTTAGATTGTTTGTTGGTTGGTTGGTTGGTTGGTTGTTTGTTGGCTTGTTTGTTGGTTGGTTGGTTGGTTTGTTGTTGTTGGTTTGTTGTTGGTTGGTTGGTTCGCTTGTTGGTTTGTTGATTGGTTGGTTTCGTTGTAAGCCTGGAGCTCTTTGAACAACATTGTCATTTTTCTTCTTTCGTGGTTTAACAGCTGTTTTTCCACCAATGAACTTTAATAATTTTCTGGAAACTAAATGTTTGTTGTAAGTCACTTTTGACTGATGCTGTGTCTCAGTTCAGGTTCTCCTGTTAGTCCTTCCTTATGTAGTACCCTGTGTACTCTGTGTACTTCCTGGTCTATTGCTCTAATTTCAGCAGCATAGTGTTGTCTCAGTTTAAGTGCAGTTGCCGTGAACTTACTTCTTCTCATTTTCTGCAGTCAGTAATTGTAGTATCATCATTCTTTGGGCCATGAAGCTTTTCTTGTCATCTATTAATTATACATAATCCCACAATCCTACTGTGATAGGGATGTCAGAGAGACAGAGGGAGGTTAAAGGAATGGACAGATTAAGAACACGACTTTAATCTGACATGATTCATGAAATGTCTTCATCTCTGATCTAATCCAGAAGAACCCGCCTGACTGCCTGTAATACAACTGACTGAAGTACTCAGTAATCAGTTACACTACATCCTCTTGAATGACTTATGGAGACCTTCCAGAAGAACAGAACCTTCTCATTGACCACTGCAACCTCCAAACATGTCTCTCTGACCTCCTTAAGACTACAGGAACTCATGAAACATTCTCAGTAATGCTAGAATTTCAAGCACTTCTGAAACCTTTCTAAGGACTTGTGATCCTTCCCTGAGTTTTTATATAACTGTCTTAAGAAGCCCTGGATTGTCATATGAACTCCATGAACCTTGTAGGTATCGTTAGAGCTGTTCTAAGGGCTGGTGAAATCCCATTCTTTGCCCTATAACCTCTTGGTGGACCACTTGGACCCACCTTTTTCATGGACCTGTGAAACCCACAATAATCCCCCTTAAAAAAACAATGCAACCATCTTAAGGAATGTCCTGAAGTACCCCAGCAACATTCTTAGAATGACTGTATCTCACATAAGAAAACACTAGTAACCCTTATCAAGGACTCAAGGAATCTTTTTAAACACCCAGGGTCCACCTAAGGACTACCATTCACAGGAACAACGACAATATTCTCAAGCACCTGTAGAACCTTCAGGTCCTCCAAAAACCTTGTCAAAAGTCCGTACCACAGCCCCAAAACTCCAGGATTTATAAATACTGAGATCATCTTCAAAGATCCTGCAGAACTTTGTCAAGGACCGTTGGAGCCTGAATCCGATGAAGACTTTTGCTTTGCTTGACTCCAGTATGATTTTAAAAAATCTGGATCAAGAACACAAACATCCAGAGTCCGCCATGGAACACGTGAGTGGATGGACCAGGCTGCCGTGTCAACTTGTTCTGACAGATCTGATCTGGTTCATTGCGGACTTTGACAGAGACAGAGCCTGAAACTGGACATAAAGACGGGCTGACAGCTGGCGTCCTCTGGGTGATGAGTTGACAGTTTGACTGATTAGGACAGACAGAGGACACACGGAAATGCTCAAACTCACCCTGATGTCTGACCTGCTGGTTTCACTTCAGCCAGATCTGAAAGTAAACACAGCAGCATCAGCTGTCACTTGTTTGGCTTTGTCTGTCTGTGGTCATACAGACCATCCAGGATCTTCTCACATGTTTCACATCTCAAATTTCAAAATAACTTTATTGATCCCACGAAAGACCAAAACAAACAAACATACGACAAACTGACAGAGTTCAAAGAAAATTCACTGCACTGACCTGAGAACAGATTTAAACAGTTTTAATGAGTGACCTCAGGACACTTTTCATCCAGAGCTAAAGACACTGATGTCACCCAGACACAGCAACGTTCTCCATCAGCTCAGAAGAACAAAGGTGGAGGTCTGTTTTAAAGATTCCCGTTGAAAAGTCGTCTGTGATGTTTGCAGCTAAAATGTCGCTGCATGCAGACATGTTGTGTCCTGCAGGTTTCCTCCTCCTCCTCCTCCTCCTCCTCCTCCTCCTCCTCCTCTTCGTCCTTGCCAGGAGGAGTTACAGCCCGGAGGGAGGATGAGGAGGAAAAAGGGTGAGAGACTTGAGGAGGGGGCATGGAGATAATCTGAGTGTGTGTGTTACAGGGTAATTATTAGTAATTAGCATATTATTTTAATACCGTCATATAGACAGCCTCAAGTACAGCCAGATAACACACACACACACACACACACACACACACACACACACACACACACACACACACACCCAGAGGCACTGAGCTGACTGCTGCATTATTCATGTTTGGCCTGAGGCGAGTTAGCTAGTTGTGCTAACACTAAAGCTGTTAGCGCCCAGTTACTGCTGGAGATCACAGTTTATACACACACACACACACACACACACACACACACACACACACACACACACACACACACACACACACACACACGCACGCACACACAGACACACACACACACACACACACACACACACACACACACACACACACACACATAGTTGCGTCAGTATGAAGATGTGATTATTTTTATATTTGTTCCTGTTGTTTCAGTCTCCTGTCATGTTTTTGGTCTTCGTCACCTTGTGATCATGTGATGTCGTGATGTCATGGTGTCGTGGTCAGATTTCCTTACAGTCACAGGAAGTGGTGTGTTTCCTGTAAACCTCCCTCGCCCTGTTTCCTCTCTGGAAAAGCAGAATACTTTAAACTTCAGGAGGAGTGCTTTCTCGGTTCCTGTTGACTTTTACCCTCGTACACAGCTTCAGTGTGTTCAGTTGACTCTGACACACACACACACACACACACACACACACACACACTGGTCTCTAATCAGAACTTCTTTTTTTAGACTTCACAGAACTGAAGTCATGTTAATGTGTGGAACATGATCGTCTCCTTGCCTACTGCCTACTTCACCTCCTCTGTCCTTCCTCACCTCCTCTTTCCTTCCTGTCTGAATTTCCTCACCCATCAAAAAGGATTTGTTATTTTCGTGTGTGTGTGTGTGTGTGTGTGTGTGTGTGTGTGTGTGTGTGTGTGTGTGTGTGTGTGTGTGTGTGTGTGTGTGTGTGTGTGTGTGTGTGTGTGTGTGTGCGTGCGTGTGTGTGTGTGTGTGTGTGTGTGTGTGTGTGTGTCTGTGTGTGCGTGCGTGCGTGCGTGCGTGCGTGTGTGCGTGTCACCAGCTAAATGCCACCACTCACACCACAGGCTACTGCTGTCTGTCACAATGTGTGTGTGTCACTTTCAATCACACACACACAGCCCCAGGGGCTGCTGGGAGCTGCACGTGTCACCGTCCCTGCCTGTCTGGTCTCGTCCAATCACCTGTCAGGATTTAGTTTTGCAGCATGTTAGCATCACCACATGCTAACGGCTAATTGTGACGCTAATCATTGCTAAAGCTACACGCACACACAAAGTAATGAGTGTGTTGGTGTGTGGTGAGGTCACCGGGGTGCAGACCTGATTCTGGGCCAGTGTGTGACAGAGAAAAGAAGAAATGGACTCACAACACTCACTCCTCTACCTGCTGTGTACCCACTCCTCATGGAAAAACATGGAGTGAAACACGTAGTGAAACATGGAGTGAAACATGGAGTGAAACACGGAGTGAAACACGGAGTGAAACACGTAGTGAAACATGGAGTGAAACACGTAGTGAAACACGGAGTGAAACATGGAGTGAAACATGGAGTGAAACACGGAGTGAAACATGGAGTGAAACACGTAGTGAAACATGGAGTGAAACACGTAGTGAAACATGGAGTGAAACATGGAGTGAAACACGTAGTGAAACACGGAGTGAAACACGTAGTGAAACATGGAGTGAAACATGGAGTGAAACACGTAGTGAAACATGGAGTGAAACATGGAGTGAAACACGGAGTGAAACATGGAGTGAAACACGTAGTGAAACACGTAGTGAAACACGTAGTGAAACACGTAGTGAAACACGGAGTGAAACACGTAGTGAAACACGTAGTGTAACATGGAGTGAAATGTGGAGTGAAACACGTAGTGAAACATGGAGTGAAACACGTAGCGAAACACGTAGTGAAACACAGAGTGAAACATGGAGTGAAACATGGAGTGAAACATGGAGTGAAAAACGTAGTGAAACACGGAGTGAAACACGGAGTGAAACACGGAGTGAAACACGTAGTGAAACATGGAGTGAAACACGTAGTGAAACACGTAGTGTAACATGGAGTGAAATGTGGAGTGAAACACGTAGTGAAACATGGAGTGAAACATGGAGTGAAACACGTAGCGAAACACGTAGTGAAACACGGAGTGAAACATGGAGTGAAACATGGAGTGAAACATGGAGTGAAACACGTAGTGAAACACGGAGTGAAACACGGAGTGAAACACGGAGTGAAATGTGGAGTGAAACACGTAGTGAAACACGTAGTGAAACACGGAGTGAAACATGGAGTGAAACACGGAGTGAAACATGGAGTGAAACACGGAGTGAAACACGGAGTGAAACGCGGAGTGAAATGTGGAGTGAAACACGTAGTGAAACACGTAGTGAAACACGCAGTGAAACATGGAGTGAAACACGTAGTGAAACATGGAGTGAGATGTGGAGTGAAACACGTAGTGAAACACGGAGTGAAACACGTAGTGAAACATAGAGTGAAACACGTAGTGAAACACGTAGTGAAACACGTAGTGAAACACGTAGTGTAACATGGAGTGAAATGTGGAGTGAAACACGCAGTGAAACATGGAGTGAAACACGTAGTGAAACATGGAGTGAAATGTGGAGTGAAACACGTAGTGAAACATGGAGTGAAACATGGAGTGAAACATGGAGTGAAACATGGAGTGAAACACGTAGCGAAACACGTAGTGAAACACGGAGTGAAACATGGAGTGAAACACGTAGTGAAAAATGGAGTGAAACATGGAGTGAAACACGTAGTGAAACACGTAGTGAAACATGGAGTGAAACACGTAGTGAAACATGGAGTGAAACACGTAGTCAAACACGTAGTCAAACACGTAGTGAAACACGTAGTGAAACACGTAGTGAAACATAGAGTGAAACACGTAGTGAAACATGGAGTGAAACACGTAGTGAAACACGTAGTCAAACACGTAGTGAAACATGGAGTGAAACACGTAGTGTAACACGTAGTGAAACACGTAGTGAAACACGTAGTGAAACATGGAGTGAAACACGTAGTGAAACATGGAGTGAAACACGTAGTGAAACACGTAGTGAAACACGGAGTGAAACACGTAGTGAAACATAGAGTGAAACACGTAGTGAAACATGGAGTGAAACACGTAGTGAAACACGTAGTGAAACACGTAGTGAAACACGTAGTGAAACACGGAGTGAAACACGGAGTGAAACACGGAGTGAAACACGTAGTGAAACATGGAGGGAAATGTGGAGTGAAACACGTAGGGAAACATGGAGTGAAACATGGAGTGAAACATGGAGTGAAACACGTATTGAAACACGGAGTGAAACATGGAGTGAAACACGTAGTGAAAAATGGAGTGAAACATGGAGTGAAACACGGAGTGAAACACGTAGTGAAACAAGTAGTGAAACACGGAGTGAAACACGTAGTGAAACACGTAGTCAAACACGTAGTGAAACATGGAGTGAAACATGGAGTGAAACACGTAGTGAAACACGTAGTGAAACACGTAGTGAAACATGGAGTCAAACATGGAGTGAAACACGTAGTGAAACATGGAGTGAAACACGTAGTGAAACATGGAGTGAAACATGGAGTGAAACATGTAGTGAAACATGTAGTGAAACATGGAGTGAAACACGTAGTGAAACACGTAGTGAAACATGGAGTGAAACATGTAGTAAAACATGGAGTGAAACATGGAGTGAAACACGTAGTGAAACACGTAGTGAAACACGTAGTGAAACACGTAGTGAAACGTGGAGTGAAACATGGAGTGAAACACATAGTGAAACGTGTAGTGAAATGTGTAGTGAAACATGGAGTGAAACGTGGAGTGAAACATGGAGTGAAACATGGAGTGAAACACGTAGTGAAACACGTAGTGAAACATGGAGTGAAACACGGAGTGAAACATGGAGTGAAACATGGAGTGAAACACGTAGTGAAACACGTAGTGAAACGTGGAGTGAAACGTGGAGTGAAACGTGTAGTGAAACATGTAGTGAAACGTGGAGTGAAACGTGGAGTGAAACACGTAGTGAAACACGTAGTGAAACGCGGAGTGAAACATGGAGTGAAACACGTAGTGAAACGTGGAGTGAAACGTGGAGTGAAACATGGAGTGAAACACGTAGTGAAACGTGGAGTGAAACGTGGAGTGAAATGTGGAGTGAAACATGGAGTGAAATGTGGAGTGATTCTTTCTCCTGAAAACATGCACATTTGTTTTGTCTTTGCTGTTTTGAGAGAGCGAGCTCTGGTTTGTGTTGGAGAGAGAGAGCGAGCTCTGGTTTGTGTTGGAGAGAGAGCTCCAGATGGTTTCATTCAGACTTCAGAGAGGGAGGGCGAGCGAGCTTTAGAAACAGAGAGATGAAAAGAGAGGAAGAGTTTATGAAAGAAGACGAGTGAGTGTCTGCTACAGTCATCTATGTCCGGGCCTCACTGATTACTGTACAAAAGCACAACTTTAAAACTGTATTCAAACTGGATCAGATTTTAGACACAATATATCTGGCTTCCTTGCACTGACTACCTGTTAAATCTAGAATAGAATTTAAATTCTTCTCCTTACTTACAAAGCTCTTCATGGTCAGGCACCATCATATCTAAAAGAGCTCATAGTACCTTACTACCCCTCTAGAACACTGCGCTCTCAGGACGCTGGGTTCCTTGTGGTTCCTTGTGGTTCCTTGTGGTTCCTTCTGGTTCCTATAGTTTCCAAAAGTAGATTGGGAGCCAGAGCTTTCAGCTATCAGGCTCCTCTTCTGTGGAACAAACTACCATTCTGGGTTCAGGAGGCAGAAACGGTCAACACCTTTAAGAATAGACTTAAGACTTTCCTTTTTGATAGAGCTTATAGTTAGTGCTGGCTCAGGTCATCCCTTAGTTATGCTGCCATAGGATTAGACTGCCCCCCCATACATGTCTCTGCTGCTGTGCATCTGTGTCTCTCTGTCTCTCTCTATCTTTAACTCAACTGGTCGAGGGGGATGACCGTCTACCAAGGAGCTTGGGTCTATTCAAGGTTTCTGCCTGTTAAAAGGAAGTTTTTCCTCGCCACCATCGGCAAATGCTTGCTCGTGGTGGAAAAGAGTACGGTCTGACCTGCTCTGTATGAAAAGTGTCATGAGATAACTGAAGTTAGAATCTGGAGCTGTAGAAAAAAAATTTAATTGAATTAAAATTTGCTGCTTTTCACTCTGATGTCCTCCGACTGCTCAGCTTCAGCTCTGTGTGATTTAAACACTTTATGATGGACACATATCTTTAGAATAACCACATGCTAAAGTAACTAACCGCTAATTAACTGCTTCTAACTGAATCTGACGTTAGCAAACAACAAAATCGGGCTCAGCAGCTGGACCAGTTGGAGCCCAGCCTCTGAGACAAACAGGGATTAACGTCACAGTCCCGAGGTGATTCACTGACTTTATGATGAAACATTGATCAGCAGTGAAGCGCTAACTGTGTTCACTGTTAGACTGGACACTGCCGGTTCAGAGGTTCTGTAGTGGTGCACTGTTAGAGGACACTGCTGGTTCAGAGGTTCTGTCGCTGTGTCACTGTTAGACTGGACACTGCCGGTTCAGAGGTTCTGTCGCTGTGTTCACTGTTAGACTGGACACTGCCGGTTCAGAGGTTTCTGTCGCTGTGTTCACTGTTAGACTGGACACTGCCGGTTCAGAGGTTCTGTCGCTGTGTTAACTGTTAGATGGACACTGCCGGTTCAGAGGTTGTCGCTGTGTTCACTGTTAGACTGGACACTGCCGGTTCAGAGTTCTGTCGCTGTGTCACTGTTAGACTGGACACTGCCGGTTCAGAGGTTCTGTCTGTGTTCACTGTTAGACTGGACACTGCTGGTCAGAGGTTTGTCGCTGTGTTCACTGTTAGACTGGACACTGCCGGTTCAGAGGTTCTGTTGCTGCTGTTCACTGTTAGACTGGACACTGCAGGTTCAGAGGTTCTTGTCGCTGTGTTAACTGTTAGACTGGACACTGCCGGTTCAGAGGTTCTGTCGCTGTGTTCAATCTTAGACTGACACTGCTGGTTCAGAAGGGTTCTGTCTCTGTGTTCACTGTTAGACCAGACCTCTGGCGACGTTCAGAGGTTCTGTCTCTGTGTTCACTGTTAGACTGTACACTGCCGGTTCAGAGGTTCTGTCGCTGTGTTCACTGTTTAACTGGACACGCCCGGTTCAGAGTTCGGTCGCTGTGTTCACTGTTAGACTGGACACTGCCGGTTCAGAGGTT
>JAFMOB010000409.1:66950-109576 GCA_018985215.1 Larimichthys polyactis | reverse complement strand
ATTTAATATCTCAGCGATGAAACTAATAAACACTTTGTGTCCTCGGAGACTCAGACGAGCGTGTTTTGTTTCATCATGTCATGATTTCATCTTTTGTGTCTGAATAAGATTCAGTCTTTATCTTAAGTCTGATCTCATGGAGTGTGTGTGTGTGTGTGTGTGTGTGTGTGTGTGTGTGTGTGTGTGTGTGTGTGTGTGTGTGTGTGTGTGTGTGTGTGTGTGTGTGTGTGTGTGTGTGTGTGTGTGTGTGTGTGTGTGTGTGTGTGTGTGTGTATAATGCAAATCAATTTCCAGCCTTTGTGTATGAGACAATAAGAGACCGCACACATCATAATTCAAATCATATTTTAAATTCAAATCCTGAGACAGTGTGTGTGTGTGTGTGTGTGTGTGTGTGTGTGTGTGTGTGTGCGTGTGTGCGTGTGTGTGTGTGTGTGTGTTACACAGTCACCTTGACTCGAGGACGTTGGTGTTTCCTGTCGTCTTCGTCATAAAAACACCTGCAGAGATTTGAATTCAGTTTAATTAATGTTGAATATTCATGATGTAATCCTTCTGTGGTAACCATGACGACAGCTGTACTCGAGTATTTACTCTGATTACATTACTTCTGATCAAGCAGCCAATCATCATCCAGGTCCCCGCAGCAGCTGATATCACTGACTAGTCCAGCAGCAGTCAGCCCAGCTCGGGTTCTGGCATGACATCCTGCGCTAACATTAGCTTTGTGTTCAGACATCAGCTTCATATCCTGTAATTTGTTGTTCTTCATAAACAGCGAGCGGGGGAGGAGGACGGACGTGAAGACATGAGGACAGACTGAAAGATGCTGCTGAGGACAGAAGGGATTAGGTTTGTAGTCCCAGCGCTGCGTCTCTTTACGTCTCTGCTCTAATTATCCTGCAGAGAAACAGACCAGAGACAGTCTGCAGGAGGACAAATCAGACCAGCTGAGACATAAAGACAGTGTTAAGACCTGTGCTTTAAGACAGTCTCAGAGACTACGTGCAGGTTTTAGACAGTCTGCGGGGACGTCACGGAGACTACGTCCAGGTTTTAGACAGTCTGCGACTCTGCGGGAACGTCACAGAGACTACGTCCAGGTTTTAGACAGTCTGCGGGGACGTCACGGAGACTACGTCCAGGTTTTAGACAGTCTGCAGGGACGTCACAGAGACTACGTCCAGGTTTTAGACAGTCTGCGGGGACGTCTCAGAGACTACGTCCAGGTTTTAGACAGTCTGCGGGGACGTCACAGAGACTATGTCCAGGTTTTAGACAGTCTGTGGGGACGTCACGGAGACTACGTCCAGGTTTTAGACAGTCTGCGGGGATGTCTCGGAGACTACGTCCAGGTTTTAGACAGTCTGCAGGGACGTCACAGAGACGAGACCAAGACAAACTGAGCTAATATTAGCTAACAGCAGCTACAGTTGGAAACACACACACAGATCTGACACGCACCAACACCACCCTCCTCCTCCGTCACTTCAGATCTGCTGACTCGCTGTTCCCTTCTTCTCAGGGTCAGAAGCTTCATCATGACTCAGCAGATGTTTGCTCTGAGTTACCATCAGCAGGGACGATGACCACGATGTTCTTTTGGTCGCTTTGCATCATGGGGCGGACATCCAGTCCTCCCTGCAGACTCTTCGGTCAACTGTCCCCCAGAAAACAGCCTGGGTCTGGGCAGAGAGAGCCGGGCGAGTCCCTCTGTTCCCTGGTGGACTCACAGTGTCTTCCAAGGTTCCTGTGTTTGGACGTCTTCAGGATGTTTCATGGACCTTCAACATCCAGGTCCAGTTTCATGAGACGTCACTGTCCTCAGTTACCATGGAGATAAAACAGGAGGTTAAAAGTTAACTCAACAGAACTTTGACGTCTTTTAATTAATCGGAGGCTGAACAATAAAAAAAGATCATTTATTCAAAAAGGCCTTTCTCAGGTGATTCACGCTGCGATGAAGTTTTATTCAGGACGAGTCGGCGTGCTCGCCCGTCCTCCGGGCTCGCTCTAATAAATCTCACATTAAATCTCATTTTACAGTCTCATTTGTCTTCCTGTAAACGCACCGCGAGCCTTCTGCTGAATCATCTCATATCCTGTGATTTAGCGCCGTGCATTAGCAGCTCGTGAGAGCCGGACTCTCTGAGGAGAGGGAGGACGACTCGGGCTGGACTTGAACCTGTGACCTCTGGATGTCAGGCCTCTGCACCGCCCGGCGGGACGATCCTCCAGAGTTATACCGAGGGTGCAGCTCGGCGTCCCTCAGAGAGACACTTAACATGAAACTCGTCGGGTCGCCGTGATGCCAAGTGGACGCAGCGATGGAGGGAAAATCAGCGTTAACCTCTCGAACTTTCTCCACGTTCAGGACGACGTGAGTCAAATATTCCAAAAACAGAGACACAAAATGTTCAAGATGTCATTATAATAAAGACCATTTGGAATCAATGAAAGAATTAGAGCTCATCAATGGAGCACTGAGTACATTTACTTTGTGCTTCTACTTCCGTACATTTGATTTAATACTACTGAAATGAAATGTGAACTGAAGGGACTCCAGATAGCTCAATCCGCCGAAGACATTTGACATTTGAAGACATTTTGCGTCCCAAAATTGTTCCAGTTTCACTGTCAGTAACTTAATAAAGTCACGTAAAGCTGGTGAGAAGGTTTTTTTTTATTTAAGGGACTCCAAATGATCTTGTTATTGTTTCATCTGCATTCAGTGACAGTAACATATAAAGAACTCCACAGAGCTGCGTAGTCCAGATACATTGCAAACACCTTACTGTACATATAACACATATTGTTTCATCAGTTTAGTAATGTAACATCAGAAATAAGCTGAAATAATAGAAAGTAGGGATCCCAGATAGTGCACGTTTTTTTACTGTTTATCAGTTATTTACTAAAAAGTTACTGTTAGTAACAAAGCTGGCACTGAAGGGAAAGGGAGTCCAAATGGTCCAAATACATTTTACATAGCAAGACTCTGTGATTGTTTCAACAGCAACATTACAAACACAGCGACTCAGTTTGAGCATGTTAGCTCGCTAATGAAGCTTTAATAATAAAGGTAATAAAGCTACTGATGATCCTGAGGATTCCAAATAGTTACAGCATATCGTTAAAGCTGTATTTTGGATAATTAAGAGTTTAATCTGAAGTAAACAGACTAAGACGAGGACAGTTGGGGACACATAGCTGAACATCCAGATGCACGTTTGACAGCAGTATTAGCCACATTCGGCTAATCCTCGTGACTCCATCGGGTTTCACAGCTGTCACACCGTCGGAGCCATATGGATCCTCGCGCTGCCAGGTTCACGGCAGGGTGAGGGGGGCCAGTAAAAGGACTTAGCGGTCTGTAAGACGCCGCTAAGCCGCCCGAAAGCCGATGACTCAAAGGACACCGCGTCCTCCCGTCAGTCAAAATGAACATGAAGCTAGGAAACGCCAGTGATTACTGCTGGAAAATATGCAAATGAGGCTGCCGCTCATTGCAGTGACAGAGAAAAGGGGATGGAGCCAGCGGCAAACACAGGAGAAGGGGGAGAGGAGGACAGGGGGGACAGAGCAACGACAACGACAACGAAACGAAAAACGACACAACGAAAACGACAACGACAACGACAACGACAACGAAAACGAAAACGACAACGAAAACGAAAAGTACAACGACAACGACAACTAAAACGACAACGAAAACGACAAACGACAAACGACAAACTACAACGAAAACGACAACGACAACGACAACGAAAACGACAATCTAAAACTACAAGACAACGACAACGAAAACGACAACGAAAACGAAAACACAACTACAACGACAACGAAACTACAACGACAACTACAACGACAACCGGAACTAAAACGAAACGACAACTACAACGAAACCGACAAACGACAACGAAACTACAACGTAAACGACAACGACAACTACAACTAAAACTAACAAAACGACCAAAAACTACAACTAAAACTAAAACGACAAACGACAAACTACAACGACAACGAAAAGGACACGACAACGACAAGCTAAAACGACAACGAAAACTAAACTACAACTACAACGACAAACAAACGACAACTACAACGAAAACGACAACTAAAACGAAAATACAACACACGAAAAGACATACACAACAAACTACAACTACAACGAAAACGAAAAGAAAACGACAACGAAAACGACAACTACAACGACAACGACAACGAAAACGACAACGACAACTACAACACAACTGAAAACGACAACGAAACTACAACAAACGAAACCTACAACGAAAACGACAACTAAAACGACAACGACAACGACAACGAAAAACGACAACTACAACGACAACTACAACAAAAACGACATACAACTAAAACTACCAACTGCAATACAACGACAACGACACAAACAACAACGAAAAGGTAAAACGACAACGAAAACGACAACGACAACGACAACGAAAAACAAAAAACAACGAAACTACAACGACAACTACAAACTACAACTACAACGACAACGAAAACTACAACTACAACGAAAACAACCGAACTAAACCTACAAACAACGAAAACTAAACAAACTACAACGAAACACTACACTACAACGACAACAAAACGAAACTACAACGACAAACTAAAAACTACAAGCAACGACAACGACAACGGCAACGACAACACAACTACAACTAAAACTACAACTAAAACTACAACTACAACTACAACTAAAACTAAAACTACAACTAAAACTACAACTAAAACTAAACCTACAACTAAAACTACAACTACAACTAAAACTACAACTACAACTACAACTACAACTAAACTACAACACAAACTACAACTAACAACAAAAACAAAAACGACAACGACAACGAAAACTACAACTGCAACTACAACGACAACTACAACAAAACTAAAACTACAACTACAAAACTAAAACAACTACAACTAAAACTACAACTACAACTAAAACTAAAAATAAAACTACAACTAAAACTACAACTACAACTACAACTAAAACAAAAATTACAACTAAAACTACAACTACAACTAAAACTACAACTACAACTACAACGACAACTAAAACTACAACTAAACCTACAACTACAACTAAAACTACAACTACAACTAAAACTAAAACTACAACTGCAACTACAACTACAACTACAAACTAAAACTACAACTGCAACTACAACTAAAACTACAACTACAACTAAAACTAAAAACTTAGTAAAACAACACAAGCTAACGTTAGCTCGTGTTGCTCACTGCACAGAGTAAAATGATCACATGACTCTTCCTCTGCAGCGCCACCTTCAGGACAAACTTTGAACGTCCTTTTGTCATTTGTTGTGAAGAACATTTGAACTCTAAATGACGTCAGCGTCTCACGAGCTGAAGAGCTGCTCACAGAGTTACCGACTTCTGAATCTGTGAGCTTCAAGCTGAAGTCAACAGACAGAAGGATGGAAGGAAGGATGGAAGGAAGGATGGATGGATGGACGGAAGGATGGACTGAAGGATGGATGGATGGAAGGATGGAAGGATGGAAGGAAGGACAGAAGGATGGACTGAAGGATGTTAGGATGGACAGAAGGATGGACTGAAGGATGGAAGGATGGACAGAAGGATGGATGGATGGAAGGATGGAAGGATGGAAGGAAGGACAGAAGGATGGACTGAAGGATGGAAGGATGGACAGAAGGATGGAAGGATGGACAGAAGGATGGATGGATGGACAGAAGGATGGACAGAAAGATGGACTGAAGTATGGAAGGATGGACAGAAGGATGGATGGATGGACAGAAGGATGGACTGAAGGATGGAAGGATGGACAGAAGGATGGATGGATGGACAGAAGGATGGACTGAAGGATGGAAGGATGGACAGAAGGATGGATGGATGGACAGAAGGATGGATGGATGGACAGAAGGATGGAAGGAAGGACTGAAGGATGGATGTACAGAAGGATGGAAGGAAGGAGTGAAGGATGGATGGAAGGATGGGAGGATGTACAGAAGGATGGATGGATGGACAGAAGGATGGAAGGAAGGACGAAAGGATGGATGGATGTACAGAAGGATGGATGGATGGATGGATGGAAGGAAGGACGAAAGGATGGATGGATAGAAGGATGGAAGGATGGATGGATAGAAGGATGGATGGAGGAATTAAGAGAGGGGACGACAAACATGAGCTGCAGAAAAAAATGGAGGTTAAAAAATGTAAATCTGAATTTTTTTTACAAAGAAGATGGAAAAAATGAAGAAACATGGAGAGACAGAAGAAAAGATGACGAGACAGAGGAAACTGCAGGAGGAAAAAACCAGAAGAAGAAATCATGATGAAGGAGAGACCAAAATGTAGTGACAGAAGAAAAGATGGAGAAAAAGATGGAGGAGAGAGCGTGACAGAAGGAAATGGAAATGAAGAAGTACGTGGAGTGAAGGATGACGGAGCGATAAAGTGACGGAGACGTGGATCTATAGATGGATGAACGAGTCAGGAGATCAATGGATGGATGAAGGAACACAGGTGGAGAGAAAGATGGATGATGAAATGTCACCTCCCTCCATCTTCATCACTGTCAGTCTCTTCATCCATCTCTTCATCCATCTCTTCATCCATCGCTTCATCCATCCGCTCGTTCCCACATTCATCAAAAATCATTCAGACGTAGCCAGACACAAAATATACATAATGTGGTGACAAAGACGCTGAGTCATGTTGAAGAAAATCAACTTTAGTTTCTATTAAATAAGAAGCCAGCTAGCTTCACTCACCTGGACTCACCTGGACTCACCTGGACTCACCTGCACTCACCTGGACTCACCTGGACTCACCTGGACTCACCTGCACTCACCTGGACTCACCTGGACTCACCTGGACTCACCTGCACTCACCTGGACTCACCTGGACTCACCTGCACTCACCTGGACTCACCTGGACTCACCTGGACTCACCTGTTCTTTGTTCCCTCGATGCTCGTCTGTGTTGAAATCGGAGAAATTCGTCGGAAATTCACGACGAGAAACAAACGGTTTGATGGGTTTGTTTGAATTTTGAGTTTTTTGTATTAATTCTCTTATTTTGGACTGTTGGAGATGTTGATTTAATTTGTATTAAGTTTTTATGATGAACTCCTCTTCTGTTTGTCTTATCTTTAAATAATGTAGGTGGACGGGGGACAGACACAGTCTCTATACTAAAGGACTGGGTGGACGGGGACAGTCTCTATACTAAAGGACTGGGTGACGGGGACAGACACAGTCTCTATACTAAAGGACTTGGGTGGACGGGGGACAGACACAGTCTCTATACTGAAGGACTGGGTGGACGGGGACAGACACAGTCTCTATACTAAAGGACTGGGTGGACGGGGGACAGACACAGTCTCTATACTAAAGGACTGGGTGGACGGGGGACAGACACAGTCTCTATACTAAAGGACTGGGTGGACGGGGGACAGACACAGTCTCTATACTAAAGGACTGGGTGGACGGGGACAGACACAGTCTCTATACTGAAGGACTGGGTGGACGGGGGACAGACACAGTCTTCTTACTAAAGGGACTGGGTGGACGGGGACAGACACAGTCTCTATACTAAAGGACTGGGTGGACGGGGACAGACACAGTCTCTATACTAAAAGGACTGGGTGGACGGGGACAGACACAGTCTCTATACTAAAGGGACTGGGTGGACGGGGGACAGACACAGTCTCTATACTAAAGGACTGGGTGGACGGGGGACAGACACAGTCTCTATACTAAAGGACTGGGTGGACGGGGACAGACACAGTCTCTATACTAAAGGACTGGGATGGACGGGGACAGACACAGTCTCTATACTAAAGGACTGGATGGACGGGGACAGACACAGTCTCTATACTAAAGGACTGGGTGGACGGGGACAGACACAGTCTCTATTACTAAAGGACTGGGTGGACGGGGACAGACACAGTCTCTATACTAAAGGACTGGGTGGACGGGGACAGACACAGTCTCTATACTAAAGGACTGGGTGGACAGGGACAGACACAGTCTCTATACTAAGGACTGGGTGGACGGGGACAGACACAGTCTCTATACTAAAGGACTGGGTGGACGGGGACAGACACAGTCTCTATACTAAAGGACTGGGTGGACGGGGACAGACACAGTCTCTATACTAAAGGACTGGGTGGACGGGGGACAGACACAGTCTCTATACTAAAGGACTGGGTAGACGGGGGACAGACACAGCCTCTATACTAAAGGACTGGGTGGACGGGGACAGACACAGTCTCTATACTAAAGGACTGGGTGGACGGGGGACAGACACAGTCTCTATACTAAAGGACTGGGTGGACGGGGACAGACACAGTCTCTATACTAAAGGACTGGGTGGACGGGGGACAGACACAGTCTCTATACTAAAGGACTGGGTGGACGGGGACAGACACAGTCTCTATACTAAAGGACTGGGTGGGTAACTGCTCTAATGGAGGCGCAGAGAAGCGTGTAAGACTAATAAACTTGGCCATGTTTCTAGATATGAGAGCTGCTCCATCCAAAGTGGGCAGACAGTGAGTCCGTCCCCGTCCTCTGCTGCATGACGTGACGTGTCGAGCTGTCAGATCCGGTTTGGACTCTGTGACAAACAGAATATTTTCCCTGAATGTGAAGGAGTTAGAAACGGCGCAGTGTGTCACGTGTGGACGATCAACACTTCACAGCATTAATTATGCATGAACACACGCGACCATATGCACATATGTTGGAGGCAGAGCTCACACATGGGGGGCAGATGTTTGATACCAAGTGTTACTGATGTATGCAGCCTCAGCACAATCTGTGTGTGTGTGTGTGTGTGTGTGTGCGTGTGCGTGAGTGTGTGTGTGTGTGTGAGTGTGAGTGTGAGTGTGTGTGTGTGTGTGTGTGAGTGTGAGTGTGTGTGTGTGTGTGTGTGTGTGTGTGTGTGTGTGTGTGCGTGAACGATGCAAAAGGACAGAAAACCCCCAAAAAACATCTTGTATGCAGACGTTCTATCTTTGTGAGGACCGGCCTCAGTGTGGGAGGACGTATATGATACGGTTGTCTGAATGTTACTTATTGGTTTGATAATGGTTGTGTATTGATTACTGATCAGGTTCTGATGAGGACATCTGCTGCTCGTTCTTCAGGATGACGTCAGCTGGATGTTTACTTGAAGTTTTACCGCCTGGCTGCAGCAACCTTCAGTTTTTATTGGACGAGCAGATGTGCGTGTCCTGCTGGGACACTGGAAGCTTCATGTTGGTCCAAAGGTTTCTCCAGAGGAACCTTCAGCTCAGATCAAATATTTGATGACCAGCTGCTCTCCGATCTTTGAAGGAAAAGTTTGAAACTTTACGACCACACTGTTAAACTGTGGAGCAGGAAGAGGTGAAGCGAGGGTGGAGCAAATAATGCAACCACGTCAACTTTGATGTGATGAAGTGACAACACAAAGGCAGCAACGCTGGGGAGTCCGTCAAACAGCTGATCAGGACGTGTCCAACAAACTGTCTGTCCCCGCAGACTGTCTAAAACCTGGACGTAGTCTCCGTGACGTCCCTGCAGACTGTCTAAAACCTGGACGTAGTCTCCGTGACGTCCCCGCAGACTGTCTAAAACCTGGACGTAGTCTCCGTGACGTCCCTGCAGACTGTCTAAAACCTGGACGTAGTCTCTGTGACGTCCCTGCAGACTGTCTAAAACCTGGACGTAGTCTCCGTGACGTCCCCGCAGACTGTCTAAAACCTGGACGTAGTCTCTGAGACGTCCCCGCAGACTGTCTAAAACCTGGACGTAGTCTCTGTGATGTCCCCGCAGACTGTCTAAAACCTGGACGTAGTCTCTGTGATGTCCCCGCAGACTGTCTAAAACCTGGACGTAGTCTCCGTGACGTCCCCGCAGACTGTCTAAAACCTGGACGTAGTCTCTGTGACGTCCCCGCAGATTGTCTAAAACCTGGACGTAGTCTCTGTGACGTCCCCGCAGACTGTCTAAAACCTGGACGTAGTCTCCGTGACGTCCCTGCAGACTGTTAATTATTAATCTGTCTCATGAATAATTCAAACTGTCCACAGGTCTGAGTCCAGGCCTGCATGCTTCACGTCTCAAACATCAGCAGCTTTTTGTTTTTCATGAGGGACTGAAGAAATGAAAACGTGTTCAAACTTTAATTATAGATGATCTGTCGTGTTTTATGAAATATCAGGTAAGAGTTCTTCACCAGGTGTAAGGACACCTGAGGTCGTCGATGCAGGCTTCTCATTGGCTCGTCTGCAGACTCAAACTCACACTGTGTGAACTGAAGCCAGGAAATGACATCATTCACTCACACACACTTTGATCCTGTGATAAGTGAGGAGCTGAAACACACTTCATGTTCTTGAACAACAGGGTCAGATACAAACACAGAGAGCTGACGGTTATTTTTACTCTCAGAGAGAACAGAAGCCGAGCGAGCGAGCGAGGCGAGGATCCTGCAGCAGCAGAGAGGACGAGCTCAGATATGAAACGCTGAGATTTCATCTGCTGCGTCTGTTTCATGCTGGGACAGTTTGAAGTGGATAGACGGGAATAGAACAGAGACGTGTGGAGATATCTGAGCGTCCTCATCAGCTCCCAAACAACACATCTGAGCCCGGAGAACCGAGCCCAGAACCGAGCTGTTCATCCATCACCCACCCAGATGAGAGAAGTTCTCCACGTTAATATGAAAGATGAAAACAAAGTGAAGCTCGGTCTGTGGCCCAACACGATGTAGCACCACGTCAGGTGATGTATAAAGGGTGGTGCTGTATGTGCACCGCCCTCTCTGAACCCAAACCAAAGAAGACTCTTTAAACCGGTCGAAACATTGTCACAAAGATTTATCACATCTTAAAGTTGAAGCATGTTTAAAGAACATGGACCAGGAAATGAAACAAAGTCTGGAGGAGAAACTGAAACGCTGCCGGGGGTTTGAGGTCGGAACAGACGTGACGGAGACGTGACGGAGACGTGACGGAGACGTGACGGAGACGTGTCCAGTGGAGTTTCGGGGTGAAGCGCTGGGACGGATGTAAAGTGGTATCGATTGTCTGTAAATCTGGACCCGGCGTGGAGTCGTCCAAGTCAACACTCAGTATAATAAAGGTTTGATTTACAGGCTGCTGCAGTGAGGTGAGGCGGTTTGTTCTGATCCAAACTGATGCAGTAAAGTGAGTCAGTGTTTTGCTGTTTGTTCATCGTCATTGTTGTTATGTGATGTCACCCCTGCTTGACCAATCACACCTCACAGCACTGCTGCCAGCCGGGCTTTAGTGTCGCCTCCTGAGCAGAACCCAAGTCCAGTTCCAGGAACTCGCCGTTTCTAAAGAGAAGAAACAAAAGTGGAAGAACGGATCCTCGCTGTTCTTTTCATTAAGTTTGGCCTCTTTGTGAGACGTCTGCCTCACTGCAGGGCAGCAGGCGGCACCGGACCCTTCCAGACGTTTAACTAATGCACAGAGCTTTTAGGACCGCCGCCAAGACTGGACCCAGGACAGAACCGATGTTTGTCCAACGCCTGCCAGCTCTGATTTGTTTAGATGTCAGTGTTTGAGTTCTGAGAGCGAGCTGAGGCGACACCACTCCTCCTTCTCATTTCACGTCCATCTGTTTCTGTTTCTTCTTCATCCATGTCGTCCTTTTCATCAGAACTTTGGGTCATGGAGTGTGTTTGGTTTGACATTCTGTGGTGAAGAGAGTCGCACTGATTCAGGTTCACCTGCAGTCATGAGGAAACAGAATAAGACCTCACGGAGGCAGGGTGAGGAGCTCAAACATCCGAGGTCAAGAACCGCTGATCCATGGCGTCTAATGGAGTCACTAAATCATCTTCATGTTCCTCCTGATGTCTCTCGTATCTGCTCGTATCCTGTCAGCTCTCCTCACTCGAGTCCCTGATAAAGGATCAGGCGTGGCCTTCAGGCGAACACAACATGAACTCAGACTAAGCTGCAGCCTGCAGCCCACAAACAGTTGGTGTTGGTGTTGGGACGTGAATCCAGAACCAGCTCCAGACGTCTGAGTGCCCGAGGCCAGATTAGGATTTGGCAGAGAGTGAGGATAGATGAGATCAGATGTGTGTCCTGCAGCAGCTTGAAGCTTCTGCAAACACTCCCTGTGTGCATCTGGACAGTTCTAGATATGAGGACGAACTAACCCGCTTCAAGCTGTGAGTCCACCGAGCTCGTCTCCATGACGCCGCTGCCGCCACCACGTGAAGATCCACACTGCTCACAGTGTGGTGACCATGATGGAAACAATCATTACAAACGATGACAGTAAAAGATGAAGACGTATATAAATAATTATATATAAATAATAATACAGAGGAGGCTCCATGGAGTGTCAGCAGAGGACGTCTGTAATCCAACACCAGAGATGTTCTGTGTTTCAGTTTCAGGGGGAAGTCGTTGTTGGTTCTTCCTCTCAGATATCGATCAGACGTCTGATCTCCATAAACTTCACTCTGTTTGTTTTCGTGCGGTCGGCCTCTTCCAGACGAGGCTGAGGGAAGCCCTGCGCGATCGACCCGACATGTGAGCGTCCCAGCGGGTCGGAGGGATCGTCCTCTGAATGCAGCCGCCGTGTAATTCAAGCCAGCGTCTGACCTTCAGGAAAGTGGCAGGACGCTCTGTGCCTCTTCAGGTTTCTGTCGTTCAGGATTCAGGATGCAAACACAGAAGGACTCCAGTCTCTGTTCCACATGTTCCTCAGTCTCTGTTCCACATGTTCCTCAGTCCCCTCCCAGTCATTCCTGCATGGACTCCAGCTGTGCTGAGACGACTCGTTGTCCTCAGAGGACATCCCTCTCACGGCTTGTCAGGTGATGTTTGTTGCAGATTGTCCACTTTCTGGAGATCATGGACTGTTTCAGTGTCGGCAGCTTGTCCAGCCTGTCCCGTGGTTCAGATCTACGTACTTTTGGACACGTAGTTCACTTCAGAAATGATCAAATATTTATGGATCTTTAGTGTCGGTGGAAAGAATGATCTGTTGTCTGCAGAGAGAGAGGGATGGAGGGATGAACTGTAACGATGGCATCATGGATGAAATAGAGAGAAAGGAGGCGAGCACAGAGACGTTCTGGTTTTACAGCCTGAGATAAATCTCCCCATTAAGTCGCCTTTTACAGCCTGGTAATATTTATAGGAGACGGCGAGGAGGAGGACGGGGGAGGACGGGGGAGGAGAGAGAGAGATGACCAATAAATATTGAATTACTCGTTCAGTATTTATTCTTTAATGCCTGTTTTAATGCACTGACGGATTATCAGACGATAACATGGACTTTAATTTATGATGAATTTATAAACAGAGTCAAACTCCGTCTCCTCTCTACACACTGAGACTCACTGAGACCTGCTGCTAACTGCAGCTGCTGTAAGCTCATGTTAGCTCAGTCTGTTAGCTGCTGTTAGCTCATGTTAGCTCAGTCTGTTCGCTGCTGTTAGCTCAGTCTGTTAGCTGCTGTTAGCTCATGTTAGCTCATGTTAGCTCAGTCTGTTAGCTGCTGTTAGCTCATGTTAGCTCAGTCTGTTCGCTGCTGTTAGCTCAGTCTGTTAGCTGCTGTTAGCTCAGTCTGTTAGCTGCTGTTAGCTGCTGTTAGCTCAGTCTGTTAGCTGCTGTTAGCTCAGTCTGTTAGCTGCTGTTAGCTGCTGTTAGCTCAGTCTGTTAGCTGCTGTTAGCTCAGTCTGTTAGCTGCTGTTAGCTCATGTTAGCTCAGTCGGTTAGCTGCTGTTAGCTCAGTTTGTAGCTGCTGTTAGCTGCTGTTAGCTCAGTTTGGTAGCTGCTGTTAGCTGCTGTTAGCTGCTGTTAGCTCAGTATGTTAGCTGCTGTTAGCTCATGTTAGCTCAGTTTGGTAGCTGCTGTTAGCTGCTGTTAGCTCAGTTTGGTAGCTGCTGTTAGCTGCTGTTAGCTGCTGTTAGCTCAGTCTGTTAGCTCAGTCTGTTAGCTGCTGTTAGCTGCTGTTAGCTCAGTTTGGTAGCTGCTGTTAGCTGCTGTTAGCTCAGTCTGTTAGCTCAGTCTGTTAGCTGCTGTTAGCTGCTGTTAGCTCAGTCTGTTAGCTGCTGTTAGCTGCTGTTAGCTCAGTTTGGTAGCTGCTGTTAGCTGCTGTTAGCTCAGTCTGTTAGCTGCTGTTAGCTCATGTTAGCTCAGTTTGGTAGCTGCTGTTAGCTCAGTCTGTTAGCTGCTGTTAGCTCAGTCTGTTAGCTGCTGTTAGCTCAGTCTGTTAGCTGCTGTTAGCTGCTGTTAGCTCAGTTTGGTAGCTGCTGTAACAGTAAACTCAGGTGTTTCTAATGACACTAATTAAGGCTCCATTCCTTCAGGTGCTGTGGATTCCTGCTGCTGCAATAAATGGAATGGGGCCTTAATTGGCATCATTAGTATCAATGTATTTCAGCTGAACCAGAGCTGTCACTGTGACTCAGATTACTGTAGTCTGATTACCTGTTGTCCACCTGTCTCTCCTCCTCAGTGTTTTCCACACACACACACACACACACACACACACACACACACACACACACAGAGACACACACACACACACACACACACACACACACACACAGACAGACAGGCAGTCGTCTCACAGTCTCTGAGCTGTAATTGGTTTGTCGCCTCGTCAGGTGGCTGCCTGACACTCAGACATTCAATTTAACAAGACAGAGAGAACGAAGCTGAGGTGGATGGATGAAACTGAGGTGGAGGGATGAAGCTGAGGTGGAGGAATGAAGCTGAGGTGGAGGAATGAAGCTGAGGTGGAGGAATGAAGCTGAGGTGGAGGGATGAAGCTGAGGTGGAGGAATGAAGCTGAGGTGGAGGGATGAAGCTGAGGTGGAGGGATGAAGCTGAGGTGGAGGAATGAAGCTGAGGTGGAGGGATGAAGCTGAGGTGGACGGATGAAGCTGAGGTGGAGGAATGAAGATGAAGCTGAGGTGGAGGAATGAGTGTTTACAGAGCACAGAGCCCCTGCAGAGAGATTTCTGATCTCCGTCTGCACATGGACACTGATCAAGTTTTTCTGAGACTGTGAATTCAGCTGTGCAGGATGACATCATCAAGAATGCCCGATCACATGACACTCTGATGTATAATGGCTCTAAACACTACGTTACCCATGAGCCTCGGCGGACCCTAAGTAAACAGTGTCCTGATTGGAGAATCAGAGCGACCTTTGAATCGGCGTGATGTGATTTATTCTTGGAATAACGACGAGTCATGAAAGTTATGACAGAGAGCTCAGCTGATGAATGTGCTGATGTCATGTTTTATGGACCATTCTTCATCGTCCTGACACTGCTCCGTCTTTCTCCTCCTGACACCGCGCCTCCATCCTTCATGTCTTAATGATATCTCTGTTTCATCTTTGTGTCTGATGGAGGGTGGAGAGGAGGAGGACAAGAGGAGCTCCACCTTCAGTCTTCAACAGCTGAAGCAGCGACCTTTAGGAGGAGGAGGAGGAGCACAGGGAGGTTCATGGACGACAGCGAGCTGAATAATTCGATTTGCTCAGTGAAACTCGATGAAACGATCAGAGATCTGATGAAAACTCTGACAGCTTCAGTTCTACAGAGTGCTGCTCCGAGCGGGATTCAAACCCACAGCTTGTGGATCTAAAAGTTCTTCTGTGCTCTGACATGAACCCACTGGACCAGTGAAGATGTAGGAGGACATGAGGAGCAGGGAGCAGTGGACCATGTGGTCCAAAAGGACATGGAGACGTGGTTTTCCTTCTACATGATGAGACAAACAAAGTGAAGGACAGAGATGTTCTTCAGCAGCTCCATCAGGACTGATGAAGGAGAATCTTCAGCATGATTCCTCCATCAGTCTGATCCTGGTTCTTCTTCTTCTTCATCAGTACTGAAGATGGTCCAGTGGGGAAGGACGCCGACCGCCAACGTGGAGACGTGGGATCGAACCTCGGCTCCGAAAATCTGAGGTATGCAAAAACTCAAACATCAAACTGAACCGTCTGAAACCGCGTTGCGTTCGTTTCCCCGATTTCAACTCGACTTGAAGACGTCAAGAGAAGCCGAGCATCGAGGGAACCAAGAACAGGTGAGTCCAGGTGAGTCCAGGTGAGTCCAGGTGAGTCTAGAGGAGCATGTTAAATGCTGAGTGCTGATTGGACAGCTGACTCTGTGCTGTAGTTCTCTGTGGACACGATGGCAGAGGAGGAGAGTGAAGAGGATGCTGACTCATGACAATGACTCAGCATAAACGTTTGATTATAGTCACAAACTAATTGATTAATGAAGTGTCTTAATAAAGTCTGTGTTTAAACTGTCATAACAGTGTGTGTGTGTGTGTGTGTGTGTGTGTGTGTGTGTGTGTGTGTGTGTGTGTGTGTGTGTGTGTCGGGCAGGTCCTCACAAGGCCTGACGTTTTCCACCTTCACACACACTCAATTATTCAGGAGTGTATTGTTGAGTTCAGCTGCAGTGAAGCAGCTGTCACTGTGTGTGTGTGTGTGCGTGTGTGTGTGTGTGTGTGTGTGTGTGTGTGTGTGTCGTCATGGCATCAAAACAAGCTCCAAGTTTTACTTTAAAGGAACTTTAGGAACACACACACACACACACACACACACACACACACACACACACACACACACAGTGACTGCTCGTCATCCCGTCAGAATAAAAGCATTTAATGTGTTACTCACAAACTGACTCACGTCTGCAGCCAGCCTCAAGTGGACGTCTGAGGAACTGCAGTTTGTTTCTCTTCACAGACATGCAGGTTAATGTTTGAGTGACGTTGTTAAAGCGTTACTTTAATGTTTGCAGGAAGTCAGACTGTAAACAGAGGAGACGTCTGAGTGAACCACAGAAGAAGAACCGGGCCCGGTTCATCAGGTTCACAGGATGCGTGTGACAGTACTTCACCATCAGGTTACATAATGAGTGTGTGTTATTGCAGCCTTTTGTAATTGTTGCCATGCTACAGTGTCAGGTGAACAGTGTGTGTGTGTGTGTGTGTGTGTGTGTGTGTGTGTGTGTGTTTTAACGCTGATTGTTGTCGTGTGATGTGTTCAGGGTCCCTCCTTACATCGACATCCTGATGAGCTGCAGAACGTCATGAAATAAATATAATTAATATTTTATGCTGCAGAAGATAAATTTGAACTAATCAACCTCTGTTAGACAGTCTGCGGGGACGTCACTGAGACTACGTCCAGGTTTTAGACAGTCTGCGGGGACGTCACGGAGACTACGTCCAGGTTTTAGACAGTCTGCGGGGACGTCACAGAGACTACGTCCAGGTTTTAGACAGTCTGCGGGGACGTCACGGAGACTACGTCCAGGTTTTAGACAGTCTGCGGGGACGTCACGGAGACTACGTCCAGGTTTTAGACAGTCTGCGGGGACGTCACGGAGACTACGTCCAAGTTTTAGACAGTCTGCGTGGACGTCACGGAGACTACGTCCAGGTTTTAGACAGTCTGCGGGGACGTCACGGAGACTACGTCCAAGTTTTAGACAGTCTGCGTGGACGTCACGGAGACTACGTCCAGGTTTTAGACAGTCTGCGGGGACGTCACAGAGACTACGTCCAGGTTTTAGACAGTCTACGGGGACGTCACGGAGACTACGTCCAGGTTTTAGACAGTCTGCAGGGACGTCACAGAGACTACGTCCAGGTTTTAGACAGTCTGCGGGGACGTCACAGAGACTACGTCCAGGTTTTAGACAGTCTACGGGGACGTCACGGAGACTACGTCCAGGTTTTAGACAGTCTGCAGGGACGTCACAGAGACTACGTCCAAGTTTTAGACAGTCTGCGTGGACGTCACGGAGACTACGTCCAGGTTTTAGACAGTCTACGGGGACGTCACGGAGACTACGTCCAGGTTTTAGACAGTCTGCAGGGACGTCACAGAGACTACGTCCAGGTTTTAGACAGTCTGCAGGGACGTCACAGAGACTACGTCCAGGTTTTAGTCAGTCTGCGGGGACGTCACAGAGACTACGTCCAGGTTTTAGACAGTCTGCGGGGACGTCACAGAGACTACGTCCAGGTTTTAGACAGTCTGCGGGGACGTCACAGAGACTACGTCCAGGTTTTAGACAGTCTGCAGGGACGTCACGGAGACTACGTCCAGGTTTTATTTCACTTCCTCCTCCGAGTCCTCTTCACTTTCTTCTCCTCTGCCATTATGTCCATGGAGCCTGGTTACACTGCCCGCTTGTTCAGCTCCTGTTCTGGCACGACACCGGCTCTGCTCCCGGGCCAGTAAACCTCCTCCTCTTCTTCTTCTTCTCGGCTTTCTGAACTGTGATTGGTTTTACACACTATGTGTGTGTGTGTGTGTGTGTGTGTGTGTGTGTGTGTGTGTGTGTGCGTGTGTGTGTGTGTGTGTGTGTGTGTGTGTGTGTGTGTGTGTGTGTGTGTGTGTGTGTGTGTGTGTGTGTGTGAACAGCTGACAATCTCCTGTCATTAGAATTCACTGGCTGCATATGATGAGGCCATATGGACTATTAACAAACCCAACCTCTCTGCAGACGGGTGGAGGGAGGGTGGAGGAGAGAGGGAGGGTGTGACCCGACATATGGAGGAAGACATGAAGGTGGAGAGAGACGGAGGAAAAGATGGAGGATGGATCTTCATGAACAGTTAGCATGAACTACAGACGCAGAGATGAAGACGGACGGAGGTGACAGCCGGAGGAGGATGGAGGAGGATGGAGGAGGATGAAGAGGTCTGCAGGTGGTGTGAGCAACCCTGGGCGGCCATGTTGGAGGTGGTTAATTAGCTCCATCAACAGCTGACGTTGTTCCATGATCCACAGGAAAGATGGAGAGGAAGTACTTACCAAAATAAAAGCACAAAAAATACACTGTAAACTCTGAGACTGAAACCTGGACGTAGTCTCTGTGACGTCCCCGCAGACTGTCTAAAACCTGGACGTAGTCTCCGTGACGTCCCCGCAGACTGTCTAAAACCTGGACGTAGTCTCCGTGACGTCCCCGCAGACTGTCTAAAACCTGGACGTAGTCTCCGTGACGTCCCCGCAGACTGTCTAAAACCTGGACGTAGTCTCTGTGACGTCCCCGCAGACTGTCTAAAACCTGGACGTAGTCTCCGTGACGTCTCCACAGACTGTCTATCATCAGAATCAGAAAATAATCAAAGGTTTGAACCATGTGTGTGTCACAGCAGTCAAAGTGAAGCTGTGAGGTCAGACTGATGTTCTCCACGTCTCAAAGATCTGACTATGATTTTCTTCACAGCTGCTTGGACACAAACTGCAGCCTCCCCGCCTCACTCTCTCCTTCCTGAGCTGTAAAAAGAACATATGGCCTCCACACTTTACATCCCTCCGTCCATCCCTCTGTTCGCTCCGTCTTTCCCTCGGCACTCGGAGACGCTGACAGTCCAGATGGTTGAAGCTCGTACAGCTTCATCTCTGACTCCATCCATCCCTCCATCTGACTGATGACACCGGCTTCTGCTCGTGGCAAATGTGTCTGCACAGACTCTGCGAGAACCAATCAGCTGCTTTACAGACGCCCGCTCCAACATGAACTCGTTATGTCCGTTAATTAATGTGAAAAACAAAACAGAGCAGACCGCCATCAGCTGGAGAGACATTTAGTCTGTCCTCATCGCCAGAGACCGAGAAACACAACATCGACATCAGACTACGTCCAGGTTTTAGACAGTCTGCGGGGACGTCACAGAGACTACGTCCAGGTTTTAGACAGTCTGCGAGGACCTCACGAGACTACGTCCAGGTTTTAGACAGTCTGCGTGGACGTCACGGAGACTACGTCCAGGTTTTAGACAGTCTACGGGGACGTCACGGAGACTACGTCCAGGTTTTAGACAGTCTGCAGGGACGTCACTGAGACTACGTCCAGGTTTTAGACAGTCTGCGGGGACGTCACGAGACTACGTCCAGGTTTTAGACAGTCTGCGGGGACGTCACAGAGACTACGTCCAGGTTTTAGACAGTCTGCAGGGACGTCACAGAGACTACGTCCAGGTTTTAGACAGTCTGCGGGGACGTCACAGAGACTACGTCCAGGTTTTAGACAGTCTGCGGGGACGTCACAGAGACTACGTCCAGGTTTTAGACAGTCTGCGGGGACGTCTCAGAGACTACGTCCAGGTTTTAGACAGTCTGCGGGGACGTCACAGAGACTACGTCCAGGTTTTAGACAGTCTGCGGGGACGTCTCAGAGACTACGTCCAGGTTTTAGACAGTCTGCAGGGACGTCACTGAGACTACGTCCAGGTTTTAGACAGTCTGCGGGGACGTCTCAGAGACTACGTCCAGGTTTTAGACAGTCTGCGGGGACGTCACAGAGACTACGTCCAGGTTTTAGACAGTCTGCGGGGACGTCACGGAGACTACGTCCAGGTTTTAGACAGTCTGCAGGGACGTCTCAGAGACTACGTCCAGGTTTTAGACAGTCTGCGGGGACGTTGTTGTCTGTTTATCATCACTGATATGAATCGTCTCCATGACAACAATCCTTTCAAAATAAGATCTTTACAGTCTACCTGCTCCTCTTCCTCCTGCAGAGCGACGGATGAACGGGAGGAGAGCCATCTGTGGAAGAGGTGCATGCTGGGAGGAGCAGAAGGGAAGGAAGGAAAAAGGAAAGGAGGAGGAGGGAAGGTAATAGGAGAGAGGGAACATGGAGAGAAGGGGAAGAGGAAAGGATGGAGGGAAGGAAACATCAGGAAAAAGGAAAGGACAGAGAGAGATGGGGGAAGGACAAAACGAGGTTAAAGTGGGAAAGGAAACAAAGAGAGAAGCACGGAGGAAAGGAAGGAAAGGAAGGAAAGGAAGGAAAGGAAGGAAAGATGGAGATGAAGTGGGAAGGATGAGGAAGGAGGAGGTGAAAGAGAACGAAGTGAGGAAAGAGAAGGAGCGAAGAAGAGGAGAAAGGAAGGAAAGGAAATCTCTCTTTGTTGTTTTTGTGTTGTGCTTTGTTGTTCAAGCCGTGCCAACTCCAGGTGCACACACACACACACACACACACACACACACACACACACACACACACACACATACACACACACACACACACACACACACACACACACACATACACACTGTCTCCCTACAGTTGAACACCATCTGCATGACCATATGTCTGCTGCACACACACACACACACACACACACACACTCACACACACACACACACACACACTCCTGAGGCCAGGTGTAAACAAGCTTGTCTCCCAGCAGATGTGTTTTCTGTCATTCTGCATATTGTTACAGTAGACCAGCTCTGTGTGTGTGTGTGTGTGTGTGTGTGTGTGTGTGTGTGTGTGTGTGTGTGTGTGTGTGTGTGTGTGTGTGAGATGTCTGAAGTTTGACAGCTGGATGCCTCTGAACTTTTCTTTGGCTTCTCAGGACTGTCACACACACCTGCACAAACACACACACATCAACACACACACAGCTGTGATGCTGAGCAGGTTGTGACAGAAGAAGAAGAACTGAATGTACAGACACACACACACACACACACACACACACACACACACACACACACACAGATACACACACACACACACACACACACACAGATACACACACACACACACAGTGTATGTTTCTGTTCTATATGTTCAGGCTCCGGTAACCTGAGGTACGTGACCAAAGTGTGTGTGTGTGTGTGTGTGTGTGTGTGTGTGTGTGTGTGTGTGTGTGTGTGTGTGTGTGTGTCTAAACTCAGAAATCAAACAAACCTCGACAGCCGATTGTCGAGGAACAAAGAACAGGTGAGTCCAGGTGAGTCCAGGTGAGTCCAAGCTAAGTGAAGCGAGCTGATCTTCTTCAGCATGACTCAGCGTCTTTGTCTCCACATGCTGAGCTGCATTAGTGATATCAGCTTCAGCTCTGGAGTCTGTGACTCAGCTTCAGCTCTGGAGTCTGTGACTCGGCTTCAGCTCTGGAGTCTGTGACTCGGCTTCAGCTCTGGAGTCTGTGACTCGGCTTCAGCTCTGGAGTCTGTGACTCGGCTTCAGCTCTGGAGTCTGTGACTCGGCTTCAGCTCTGGAGTCTGTGACTCGGCTTCAGATTATGTTTAAGTCTCACACAGCGTCAGAGCTCATGGAGATGGTGGAGTTTCCCAAACTGAATAAATCCTCACATACAAACTCTAAACTGCTGCTGGTTCAGTCTTGTAGTGACTCAGATATCTGCTGACAGATGTTCCATGGACAGGTTGGCCTCCACCTGCACAGCTGACGGAGGATGATCCAAACATTTCAGTAACTCACAGCGTTAAAGTCCAAATGTGTTGAACGAAGATGGATGTGATCAAATGAACAACATGTTTTTATCTAATGAATATTCCTCTTCAGTCCACATCAGTCCACCTTTAGTCTGCAGAAAACGAGATGCACACCTGTATTAACGAGGTGCACACCTGTATTAACGAGGTACACACCTGTATTAATGAGCTGCACACCTGTATTAACGAGGTACACACCTGTATTAATGAGCTGCACACCTGTATTAACGAGGTGCACACCTGTATTAACGAGGTGCACACCTGTATTAACGAGGTACACACCTGTATTAACGAGCTGCACACCTGTATTAACGAGGTGCACACCTGTATTAACGAGGTACACACCTGTATTAACGAGGCACACACCTGTATTAACGAGCTGCACACCTGTATTAACGAGGTGCACACCTGTATTAATGAGCTGCACACCTGTATTAACGAGGTACACACCTGTATTAATGAGCTGCACACCTGTATTAACGAGGTACACACCTGTATTAATGAGCTGCACACCTGTATTAACGAGGTGCACACCTGTATTAATGAGCTGCACACCTGTATTAACGAGGTACACACCTGTATTAACGAGCTGCACACCTGTATTAACGAGGTGCACACCTGTATTAACGAGGTGCACACCTGTATTAACGAGGTACACACCTGTATTAACGAGCTGCACACCTGTATTAACGAGGTACACACCTGTATTAACGAGGCACACACCTGTATTAATGAGCTGCACACCTGTATTAACGAGGTACACACCTGTATTAACGAGGTACACACCTGTATTAACGAGCTGCACACCTGTATTAACGAGGTGCACACCTGTATTAACGAGGTACACACCTGTATTAACGAGGCACACACCTGTATTAACGAGCTGCACACCTGTATTAACGAGCTGCACACCTGTATTAACGAGGTACACACCTGCATTAACGAGGTACACACCTGTATTAACGAGGTACACACCTGGATCTGTCTAACAGCTCCATGACACATAATATTCGTTAAAAAAGCTGAAGTAGTAAATTCCGACGTATAACTTTATTAAGGTACTTCCAGTGGACGTATTCATATTTGTTTACATGTTCTATATTTCAGCATGAGACAGTGTGGAGTGATGTTAGTGATGAGTCAGGTGTGCTGTCATTCTAAACGTCGAGTTGACCAATCAGATCGCTCGGTCCGACTTACTTGTTGCATAATAATTATGAGTGACTGACTCATGCGTTGCGTAACGTTACGAGGTAACATTCCTTCACAGTGAGCTCAATGCCTTAGATGTAAAATGTAAATGTGATTTTCAGCATTAAAATTTCATGCAGTCTCATTTCCATGTGGAAGACTGATCCCCTCCACCTCCTCCACCTCCTCCACCTCCACCACCACCTCCTCCACCTCCTCCTCCACCTCCTCTCAGCTCTATCTTAATCTCGTACAGCAGTTGAAAAGCGTCTTTAAAACTCGTCCTGACAGTGTTTACCCCCATTAGTGGAGCGAGTTGACAAACCTGATGCCTCCACCAGGAGTTTTCTTTTCACACAAACCCTCCCAGAAGAGCCTCCACCCACCCAAAACCAATTACCTCCAGCAGCTTTATGCACGGCTCATAATCCCCGAGCCGAGCAGATATGAGGATTCTCTTTCAGCTACTCAGCGTTATTCAGAGAAGAAGAAGGAGAAGAAGAGCGTCTGAGGGCGAGCGTGTCCAATGAGACGGGAGGAGGAGGAGGAGGAGGAGGAGGAGGAGGAGGAGGAAATGAAGCGATTCAATTAGAGAGGCGAGGACTCGGTCGGGGTCACTGAGGCGGTCGGAGTAGGGCGGTGCAGACAGATCTGCGAGCTCTCCGTTAATGGCTTTTCCTTATTTGGGAGCTGAATCATGCCGACTGTGCTCGGCCTGGTTCTGCCACTCTGAGAAGGACGACAACGAGAGACTCGAAGAGACGGACAGGACGAGGACAAAGGTCATCGAAGACAGGAAGCAGTTCATCATGAGACAGGAAGCAGTTCATCATGACGCTGCAGACATTCATCAATACTTTACTGACATTTCACAGAGCGCCACCATCAGGTCACAATGTTTGTTCAATACGACTAAATGTCATCACGGAGACTACGTCCAGGTTTTAGACAGTCTGCGGGGACGTCACAGAGACTACGTTCAGGTTTTGGACAGTCTGCGGGGACGTCACGGAGACTACGTCCAGGTTTTGGACAGTCTGCGGGGACGTCACGGAGACTATACGTCCAGGTTTTAGACAGTTGTGGGGACGTCACAGAGACTACGTCCAGGTTTTGGACAGTCTGCGGGGACGTCACGGAGACTACGTCCAGGTTTTGGACAGTCTGCGGGGACGTCACGGAGACTACGTCCAGGTTTTAGACAGTCTGCGGGGACGTCACAGAGACTACGTCCAGGTTTTGGACAGTCTGCGGGGACGTCACGGAGACTACGTCCAGGTTTTAGACAGTTTGTGGGGACGTCACAGAGACTACGTCCAGGTTTTAGACAGTCTGCGGGGACGGTCACAGAGACTACGTCCAGGTTTTAGACAGTCTGCGGGGACGTCACAGAGACTACGTCCAGGTTTTAGACAGTCTGCGGGGACGTCACAGAGACTACGTCCAGGTTTTAGACAGTCTGCGGGGACGTCACAGAGACTACATCCAGGTTTTAGACAGTCTGTCATGTTGGAGGTGGTAGATGGTGTAGAGGAAAAGGCAGCAGGTCGGGGATGTGGAAAGGAAAGATGAGGAAATGGAGGGGGGAGGTGCAATCATGTGGTTACCTGAGAGACGGTAACCATGGCAGCGCAGCATCTGACCGCCAATCAGCCTTTTAGTGTGTGTGTGTGTGTGTGTGTGTGTGTGTGTGTTATTAATTCTGGGAGGATTGAGCTGAATTTTTTCTGTCAGTTAAACTCCACAGGAGAAATGACACGATCTCAGCAGACACACACACACACACACACACACACACACACACACACACACACACACACACTTCACGTCTGATATTAAATATTTATTTATATATTTGGAAATGTTTCATCATTTTCTGTCACTTCTCCTGGGCATGTTCATCCTCCATGTTTATTAACACAACCTGCAGTTCCTCTAACGTCCACCTGAGGCTGGCTCCAGAAGTGAGTCAGTCTCCATAAGTCCCCATGTCCAAATGTCCAACAGCAGAAATAAACATGTTTCCAGCCTGGTACAAAAAACAGTTTTGGTCTCTGTAGCTAATTTCCCCGTTCATGACAACTGTACTGAGGGTGAATTTATATACAACTCACCTGTTCACATTATATTAAGGCTTAAAGTTATGCAGGGTTAAGAGCGTGGACACTTTGACTGACAGGTGGGCGTCCCTCGGTCTGAGACTTGAACCAGCCGGTCGCTCTACGTTCAGACAACTTAAACTCTGAGTTACAGACAAACAGATGCTACGGTAACAACAAACAGTCAAGACACACACACACACACACACACACACACACACACACACACACACACACACACACAGTTAAGGTTGAACCTCGTGCACAGAAACAAGCTGTGGTTCTGGTTCTGGTTCTGATCAGTGAGGCCTCACACAAAACACAAAGACACAATCTGACCTGAGCTGCTTCGTCTGCTCATCAGCAGATTCAGATCACCTGTGAGAGTCACCTTCACCTTCAGAGTGCTGCTCCGAGCGGGATTCGAACTCACAGCTTGTGGATCTAAAAGTTCCTCTGTGCCCTGACATGAACCCACTGGACCAGTGAAGATGTAGGAGGACATGAGGAGCAGGGAGCAGTGGACCATGTGGTCCAAAAGGACATGGAGACGTGGTTTTCCTTCTACATGATGAGACAAACAAAGAAGGACAGAGATGTTCTTCAGCAGCTCCATCAGGACTGATGGAGGAGAATCTTCAGCATGATTCCTCCATCAGTCTGATCCTGGTTCTTCTTCTTCTTCATCAGTACTGAAGATGGTCCAGAGGGGAAGGACGCCGACCGCCAACGTGGAGACGTGGGATCGAACCTCGGCTCTGAAAACCTGAGGTATGCAAAAACTCAAACACAAAACTAAAACTAAAACTCAAAAACCAAACGAAACGAAACAAAAACTCAAAAACTTCAAACTAAAAATCAAACAAACTAAAACTCAAAAACTTCAAACTCGTCCGTTCGTTCATTTCTCGTCGTGAATTTCCGTCGAATTTCTCTGACTTCAACTTGAACACAGCCGACCATCGAGGGAACAAGAAACAGGTGAGTCAAAGGTAAGTGAAGCTACTTTCTTATTTAACACAAGAAACAAAACTTGATTTTCTTGAACAGGAATTCCAGTTCCAGGAATCGTTGCAATACTTTGTGGAGTTTATTATCTGAGCCCTGAGTGTTGGAGTGTTCCCTCTTTAAATGAGGTCTGGCTCAAAGTGAGGAGGAAGTGACAGCTCACAACTTCTGGATCTAAAAGGAGCTGGGTAACAAGACCTCAAACCACTGGACCACAGAACATCCAGGGAGATGTCAGGAGCAGGGAGCAGTGGACCATGTGGTCCAGGAGGACATGGAGATTGGACTACAGCAGCCTACAGAAGTGGTTTCTTCTTGACTTCATTTATTTTTTACTTAATATTTGTTATGCACCAAAAACACCAAAAATACCAAGACAACATGAAAACCTACTTGGCAACAAATCTGATTCTGGTTTGTCTCCTGGAGTCAGTTCAGAGTCTCAGCAGCAGATTTCTACAGGGTGCTGCTTTAAGCGGGGTTTGAACTCACAACTTCTGGATCTAAAAGAGGCTCAGTGCCAAGCTCTTAACCCACTGGACCAGAGAAGATGTAGGAGGACATGAGGAGCAGGGAGCAGTGGACCATGTGGTCCAAAAGGACATGGAGACGTGGTTTTCCTTCTACATGATGAGACAAACAAAGAAGGACAGAGATGTTCTTCAGCAGCTCCATCAGGACTGATGGAGGAGAATCTTCAGCATGATTCCTCCATCAGTCTGATCCTGGTTCTTCTTCTTCTTCATCAGTACTGAAGATGGTCCAGAGGGGAAGGACGCCGACCGCCAACGTGGAGACGTGGGATCGAACCTCGGCTCTGAAAACCTGAGGTTCGTGAAGTGTGTGAGAACAAAACTTCAAAATAAAAACCAAACAAACCGTCGTTGCGTTCGTTTGTTTCTCGTGGTGAATTTCTCCGATTTGAACTCAGACTCATGGAGGGAGCAAAGAACAGCTGAGTCAGAGGTAAGTGACGTTTCTTATTTAATAGAAAGTAAAGTTGATTTTCTTCAACATGACTCAGCGTCTTTGTCACCACATGCAGAACAGAACCTCTGAACCAGCAGGTAGCAGGTCCACAGGAGCTGAGTCACAGGACGTCAGAGGGAAAAGCAGCAAATACACTGAGTCTAAAGTCTGATCCAGTCTGAGTAAAGTTCTGAAGCTGTGCCCGACACACACACACACACACACACACACACACACACACACACACACACACACACACATATACACACACACACACACACACACACACACACACACACACACACAGCATTACAGTCTAAAATGTTTAAAGTACAGTAGAAGTCATGAAATCAGCAGTGAGCTTCAGTTTCAGGTCACGATGAAGCTGCTCAAACTCTGCAGAGAACTTCTTCTTCTTCTTCTTCTTCTTCTTCTTCTTCTTCTTCTTCGTTTCAGGCCTCTGGTTGTCAGCCTCTCTTCAGGCGTTTCCTGCCGCCTGAAATCAGGTTACTGTACACTGTGTGTGTGTGTGTGTGTGTGTGTGTGTGTGTGAGTGAATCCCTGCAGGGAAACATTCTGCCTAATTCTCTTCTCCGAGCGAATAAAAGAATAAATTAGAGAGAGGCTTCCTGTTTCCCAGGAACAGGTCGAAGGTCACGAAGGATTTGTGAAGAGCCTCAGAGCAAGGCAGCTTTGTCTTTGTCTCCAGATGCTGTCAGGCTTTGTCTCTGTCTCCAGATGCTGTCAGGCTTTGTCTTTGTCTCCAGATGCTTTGTCTTTGTCTCCAGATGCTGTCAGGCTTTGTCTTTGTCTCCAGATGCTGTCAGGCTTTGTCTCTGTCTCCAGATGCTGTCAGGCTTTGTCTTTGTCTCCAGATGCTGTCAGGCGGTCTCGCTTCTCTCTCAGCCCACTGAGCTGCTCTTTGCCCTGGGCAGAGCTCAGCAGAAAGCCCCCTGTCTGACCCTGGAGCTCCACACTTCATCTGTCCTTGTTCTTCTGTCCTCATGAGGACTACGTCTCACACCGAGACGTTTTTGCAGGGACATTTTGAGGACGTGGTCAACATGAAACTGTTCAGACATTTTGTAAAGCGGGAATCGTTTTTGGAAAGACGGGACATTATATAAAAGTGAGGACATTTCCAGGATGTACCTGGAACATCAGGACATACCTGGAATATCAGGACGTACCTGGAATATCAGGACGTACCTGGAATATCAGGACGTACCTGGAATATCAGGACGTACTGCCCTCGCTGTGTAACATAAGTTCTGATATTTACGTAACTTTTGGTTGTTTGATATGAAGTCACATGACTTCATGGACACATGAAACATGCATCAGCAGGTTTCTGTCGTGCAGTCGAGCGTTGTAGAAGTGCTGAGTCATGGTGTGAACTGTCTGATGGCTGATCTTCTTTCCCTGAAGTCAGAAGTTCAGTGACAGTGTGAAAACAATGATTTCAATCTGCAGCTCCACCTTCACAGTCTGGAGCAGACGCTCACACACCACCGAGACTTCTGGGAAGTTTCTGGTTGTTTGTGCAAAAACTTTTTGGAGTTTGTCGACAGTTTGGTTCAAATCTTTTTAATGTTCTTTTTTTACAAAGTTTGGACAGTGGAAGTGGAAAGCGAGGTTTGTTAAACGTCTGCAGCTTCCTCACAGTCCACAGCTACGGTCAGAAGAACGTCACGTCGTGTGCTTCAGTTAAATTCCCTCTGACAAATAAAAGATCCAGCTCGGTTCCTGAACTCCTCTGAGAACAAACAAGTTTGGAGAGAAGGAAGTCGTGGCCGGCTGCCAACGTCCACATCCACTTCCCTGAGAACCCAACGGACAAACACGTCCGCTTGGTCAAAGGTCGCCAGGGTCGGACGGGAGGTCGACACAGAGACACACAAACAACAGTCAGTGATCAGGTTCAGTCTGTTTATTCATTGGATCTTTATTTAATCTGTTTATTGAGATTAAAGTGTCTTTTAATGAAAACTATAAGCTTGTGTCAGTCAGCACCAATCAGCATCCTCCGTCTCCGTTAAACACAACCTGCAGTTCCTCTATCGTCCACCTGAGGCTGGCTCCAGAAGTGAGTCAGTCTCCATAAGTCCCACATGTGAAGGTTCGAATCCCGATCTGTGTGGCTCGTTCCCGCATGTCGCTCCCGTCTTTCTCCCTGTCACTCTGCAGCTGTTTATCCAATAAAAGACTTTCAATAAAAGTGAAAGAACGTTTGATAAAGTTCAGGTTCATAAAGTTCATACATATTCATAGATTCAGACTTTTGCGTTATTGTAAACAAACAGCTCAGCTGCCGTGTAGACTCAGGTTTAAAAGTCTTTAGCTTCGTTTATGATTATTAATTATGAAGCTCGTTCCGTATTCGTGTTCTGTGTCTCTGATGATGTACGTATTGGTGTCATGTGACGCTGACCTCCGGCAGCTGCAGAGGACGAACAGCTGGAATGTCGAGACGTTTTTTTCCCATCAGGACTTCGAGTTCAGGGTCTATCCCAGCATGCACTGCACACACCAACACAGACAAAGGTCAGTTTCACACAGATCCAAACTTCCTGTTGGACACTTTGTGTTGTTTTAATGTTTCAATGCTTCTATAAATGAAACTTTGACCTGAGACGTTCTCACTTCGTTTGAAGAGAAGTCGTTGGTGATGAAGTTTGAATTCTCAAACCAAACATCTGCATTTCAAAGACTGACCTGATTCTCTGATGAACAACTCGTCTGCAGTCTTTTAAACTGATGAACTCATTTGGAATATTTCTGTTTGTGTTTGATGCTTGACTCGTAGTTTCTCTGAAGTCCTTCAACCTAATGATGTCATTGATGGACCACATATAAACCTGGCAGACACTTCAGATATCATATGTTTCCGTATACAGACGGTCAATAAGAATTTGAGCGTGTGGTTGATTTTCAGCTGTTCGTAGACGTCTTCTTGGTTTTCATGTAGCTGATGAACAGTGACAGAAAACAACAAACCGTGTCAGATCTGGGCTCATTATCATTATCTCATTATTCCAGTTCGTCTGTGTGTGAATCTGCATAAACATCACAGCCCATGTTAATCTGCAGCAGAAGGCTTTGATGAAAAGGTTTGTTCAGCTCTCTGCAGAACATCTGAGGTGATCGGGGAGTTCCTGAACGTTCTCAGAAGAACTGAAGATGTTTCCATGGACACGTGAAGCTGCTGCAGCTCAGAAACCTCCTGATGGATTCACTGCAGAGTTCACTGAGAGGTCAGAGTCTGTAACTGAAATGTGCAACAATCAAACTTCAACTGCATTGAAGCTCGGATCACTAAACAGTTCTTCAGGTCAGCGGTGATGCCAGAAGAACCATTCAGGAAGACGTTCTTTAAAAAGAAACAGATCTCTAACGAGCCCCCAAAGGTGCTCTGAAGAACGTTAGTTCTTCAAGGAGCCATTTTGGTCCAGATGGACCAGCACAGCCTCTTGTGCTGGACTGTTGTGGTTCAGATGGAGCTGAGCTGGAAGCCAAAGCTCAAAGATCTTCCACGCTGCAGCCCTCAGCGATGCTCATGAGCTTTGGTAGAGACTGAAGGAATGAGACTGCAGATACAAGCGACGGAAATGAGCTTCGTCCTCTGGGTGTCAGAGATAGACTGAGGAGCTCGGAGTCGAGCTGAGGTGGTTCAACACCTGATCAGGATCCTCCTGGGCGCCTCCCTTTGGAGGTGTTCAGGACACGTCCAACTGGGAGGAGACCTCGGGGCAGACCCAGAACCTGCTGGACTGAGGGTCTACATAGTCCATGTAGCCTGGGAACGCCTCGGGATCCTCCAGGAGGACAGAAGGACGTCTCTGAAAGAAGAACATCACCTGCTAACCACCGCTAAGGATCACCTCACCTCAGGGTGCACGAACACATGACCCACCTTCACACGCTGAGGGAACGTTAGTACAATGTTTGATATTGGTTCTGAGAGGTTCTCCTGACCTTTGACCTCAGGCAGGCTGCAGTCGTCCTCAGTAAACAGATTATTATAATTCATGTAAAACTTCAGAGCCTGATTCTGTCTTCTTCTTCTTCTCGTGTTGTTTTGTCTCCCTCCGGGACTGGATCGCCTCAGAGGAGGAAAAACTGAGCTCAGCCTCACAAGACGAGTTTGGGGGTAAAATAGAAACTTTGATATTCTAATGAGGGGTTCTCCAGGATCTAAAGCGGGTCAGGGCGCGGAGGATCAAACACAAACAGCGGCTGTATGCTAAACAGGATTTTGGATCCAGGCGGGGGACGCCGCTGCCACACTTTGTTGTTTGAACAGAATGAACTGTTGTCAGGCAGATTTCACATCCCAGAATAATTAGGAGGAAAGTTTGAGCTCACAGACATGCTAATGTTCATGCTGTTACCCTCGGGCTGTTTGTTGCTAGGAAGAATTGAAACTGAAACTTTCCTGTGACCCAGTTTTTTTATTCCACAACCTCTACCCTCGTGGACTACATACCCAGAATGCCTTGCAGTGCAAAACATCTCATTTTTAAAGTTTGACTCTACACTGCTGCTAACGTTACAGGCCCGGTGTCATGCCAGAACCCGAGCTGGGCTGACTGGACTAGTCAGTGATATCAGCTGCTGCTGGGGACCTGGGCATGATGATTGGCTGTTTGATCAGAAGTAATCACAACAAATACTCGAGTACAGCTGTTGTCATGGTGACCACAGTGGGACGTCGCTCTGTTAATTGTTGAAGAAGTTTTCAGGCTGTAAAATGAGTTCCAGTGAAGTGCGTGAAGACTGTTCAGTCGGGTTAATGAGCGCTGATGGCGGCTTTGAGATCACATGAAGATCCTTCAAAGGAAACGTGATCTTCATCTTCCTGCAGGCAGAAGATGTGATGAGACCGAGCTCTATTACAAGAGAAGCAGAGCTGCAGAGGTTTGATTCAGAATCATGCTGCCACATTTTTAGAAACATTTTGGGTCAGAACACACGTGGAAATATTCAAAACATTTTTATAAGAATCAGGACAGTCTTTGGAAATGAGGACAACCTGAGGTGTCGAGACGATTATGAATATTAAAACCCTGTTTGATCCAGTCTGGGAGTCCAGGCCTCACTGAACAGAACCACAGCTTCAGAACTTGACTCAGACTGGATCAGACCTTAGACTCAGTGTATTTGCTGCTTTTCCCTCTGACGTCCTGTGACTCAGCTCCTGTGGACCTGCTACCTGCTGGTTCAGAGGTTCTGTTCTGCATGTGGTGACAAAGACGCTGAGTCATGTTGAAGAAAATCAACTTTACTTTCTATTAAATAAGAAACGTCACTTACCTCTGACTCAGCTGTTCTTTGCTCCCTCCATGAGTCTGAGTTCAAATCGGAGAAATTCACCACGAGAAACGAACGAACGGTCGGCGTCCTTCCCCACTGGACCATCTTCAGTACTGATGAAGAAGAAGAAGAACCAGGATCAGACTGATGGAGGAATCATGCTGAAGATTCTCCTCCATCAGTCCTGATGGAGCTGCTGAAGAACATCTCTGTCCTTCACTTTGTTTGTCTCATCATGTAGAAGGAAAACCACGTCTCCATGTCCTTTTGGACCACATGGTCCACTGCTCCCTGCTCCTCATGTCCTCCTACATCTTCTCTGGTCCAGTGGGTTAAGATCTTGGCACTGAGCCTCTTTTAGATCCAGAAGTTGTGAGTTCAAACCCCGCTTAAAGCAGCACCCTGTAGAAATCTGCTGCTGAGACTCTGAACTGACTCCAGGAGACAAACCAGAATCAGATTTGTTGCCAAGTAGGTTTTCATGTTGTCTTGGTATTTTTGGTGTTTTGGTGCATAACAAATATTAAGTAAAAAATAAATGAAGTCAAGAAGAAACCACTTCTGTAGGCTGCTGTAGTCCAATCTCCATGTCCTCCTGGACCACATGGTCCACTGCTCCCTGCTCCTGACATCTCCCTGGATGTTCTGTGGTCCAGTGGTTTGAGGTCTTGTTACCAAGCTCCTTTTAGATCCAGAAGTTGTGAGCTGTCACTTCCTCCTCACTTTGAGCCAGACCTCATTTAAAGAGGGAACACTCCAACACTCAGGGCTCAGATAATAAACTCCACAAAGTATTGCAACGATTCCTGGAACTGGAATTCCTGTTCAAGAAAATCAAGTTTAGTTTCTTGTGTTAAATAAGAAAGTAGCTTCACTTACCTTTGACTCACCTGTTTCTTGTTCCCTCGATGGTCGGCTGTGTTCAAGTTGAAGTCAGAGAAATTCGACGGAAATTCACGACGAGAAATGAACGAACGGACGAGTTTGAAGTTTTTGAGTTTTAGTTTGTTTGATTTTTAGTTTGAAGTTTTTGACTTTTAGTTTGTTTGATTTTTTGTTTGAAGTTTTTGAGTTTTAGTTTTAGTTTTAGTTTTGTGTTTTAGTTTTTGCATACCTCAGGTTATTGGAGCCGAGGTTCGATCCCACGTCTCCACGTTGGCGGTCGGCATCCTTCCCCTCTGGACCATCTTCAGTACTGATGAAGAAGAAGAAGAACCAGGATCAGACTGATGGAGGAATCATGCTGAAGATTCTCCTCCATCAGTCCTGATGGAGCTGCTGAAGAACATCTCTGTCCTTCACTTTGTTTGTCTCATCATGTAGAAGGAAAACCACGTCTCCATGTCCTTTTGGACCACATGGTCCACTGCTCCCTGCTCCTCATGTCCTCCTACATCTTCTCTGGTCCAGTGGGTTAAGATCTTGGCACTGAGCCTCTTTTAGATCCAGAAGTTGTGAGTTCAAACCCCGCTTAAAGCAGCACCCTGTAGAAATCTGCTGCTGAGACTCTGAACTGACTCCAGGAGACAAACCAGAATCAGATTTGTTGCCAAGTAGGTTTTCATGTTGTCTTGGTATTTTTGGTGTTTTTGGTGCATAACAAATATTAAGTAAAAAATAAATGAAGTCAAGAAGAAACCACTTCTGTAGGCTGCTGTAGTCCAATCTCCATGTCCTCCTGGACCACATGGTCCACTGCTCCCTGCTCCTGACATCTCCCTGGATGTTCTGTGGTCCAGTGGTTTGAGGTCTTGTTACCAAGCTCCTTTTAGATCCAGAAGTTGTGAGCTGTCACTTCCTCCTCACTTTGAGCCAGACCTCATTTAAAGAGGGAACACTCCAACACTCAGGGCTCAGATAATAAACTCCACAAAGTATTGCAACGATTCCTGGAACTGGAATTCCTGTTCAAGAAAATCAAGTTTAGTTTCTTGTGTTAAATAAGAAAGTAGCTTCACTTACCTTTGACTCACCTGTTTCTTGTTCCCTCGATGGTCGGCTGTGTTCAAGTTGAAGTCAGAGAAATTCGACGGAAATTCACGACGAGAAATGAACGAACGGACGGTTTGAAGTTTTTGAGTTTTAGTTTGTTTGATTTTTAGTTTGAAGTTTTTGACTTTTAGTTTGTTTGATTTTTTGTTTGAAGTTTTTGAGTTTTAGTTTTAGTTTTAGTTTTGTGTTTTAGTTTTTGCATACCTCAGGTTATTGGAGCCGAGGTTCGATCCCACGTCTCCACGTTGGCGGTCGGCATCCTTCCCCTCTGGACCATCTTCAGTACTGATGAAGAAGAAGAAGAACCAGGATCAGACTGATGGAGGAATCATGCTGAAGATTCTCCTCCATCAGTCCTGATGGAGCTGCTGAAGAACATCTCTGTCCTTCTTTGTTTGTCTCATCATGTAGAAGGAAAACCACGTCTCCATGTCCTTTTGGACCACATGGTCCACTGCTCCCTGCTCCTCATGTCCTCTTACATCTTCACTGGTCCAGTGGGTTCATGTCAGGGCACAGAGGAACTTTTAGATCCACAAGCTGTGAGTTCGAATCCCGCTCGGAGCAGCACTCTGAAGGTGAAGGTGACTCTCACAGGTGATCTGAGCTAACATTGTTTAGAGAAACACAGAGTCAACCGTCCAATCAGCACTCAGCATTTAACATGTTGACATCAGAGACAAACAAATGTGTTTTGGTGTCGTCCTACAGAAGCAGAGACAAACAGTGCAGAGTGTTGAGATGCAATTAAACTGTGTGTGTGTGTGTGTGTGTGTGTGTGTGTGTGTGTGTGTGTGTGTGTGTGTGTGTGTGTGTGTGTGTGTGTGTGTGTGTGTGGTGTGTGTGTGTGTGTGTGTGTGTGTGTGTGTGTGTGTGTGTGTGTGTGTTTGTGTGTGTGTGTCTGGTCTTCTGCAGTTATGTTGACACCTCCAGCTCCTGCTGTCATCTGTGACCTCACTGAACAGCAAGAAGTATGTTTGTTTTCAGTCCTCAGACAGTCTGCGGGGACGTCACAGAGACTACGTCCAGGTTTTAGACAGTCTGCGGGGACGTCACGGAGACTACGTCCAGGTTTTAGACAGTCTGTGGAGACGTCACGGAGACTCCGTCCAGGTTTTAGACAGTCTGTGGGGACGTCACGGAGACTACGTCCAGGTTTTAGACAGTCTGCGGGGACGTCACGGAGACTACGTCCAGGTTTTAGACAGTCTGCGGGGACGTCACGGAGACTACGTCCAGGTTTTAGACAGTCTGCAGGGACATCACGGAGACTACGTCCAGGTTTTAGACAGTCTGTGGAGACGTCACGGAGACTACGTCCAGGTTTTAGACAGTCTGTGGGGACGTCACAGAGACTACGTCCAGGTTTTAGACAGTCTGCGGGGAACAGGATTCTCTTTGAGGTCCAAACAGAACAGAACCACGATCCAGAGAGGACGCTGTAGGAAAGAAGGAAAGGTGTTAGGGAGACATAAACGGTAGGACAGGAGATGTTGAGGATGAATGGTGCTAATTAGAACAGAAAGGCTGTAATTGCAGTCGGCTCGTTAGTGACACACACACACACACACACACTATGACTGTGTGTGTGTGTGTGTGTGTGTGTTTGTGTGTGTGTGTGTGTGTGTGTGTGTGTGTGTGTGTGTGTCTGTGTGTGTGTGTGTGTGTGTGTGTGTGTAATCAGACGTTTTATGTTAATTTGACGTGAAACACAAACAGACGATGTTCAAACAGTTTTAGCTGCTGCTAACTGAACCAACAGAACCGTCAGCAGACCGACCGGACCGGGTTGGAGCACAGCCTGAGGCAGCAGTAGAGGTGAAGCGCTCAGCTCAGTTCTGGTTCTGGTTGTTTCACAGCTGATCTGTGGTCTGTTCCTCTCAGCTGGAGTTGTGTTCATGTAAACGGACTCTTCTTCTGCTGTGAGGTTCTGCTGTGAGGTTCTGCTGTGAGGTTCTGCTGTGAGGTTCTGCTGTGAGGTTCTGCTGTGAGGTTCTGCTTGAGCTTCACTTGGTGTGTTTTCTCAGAGTCCAGCAGGAGTGTGTGGGACAGCTGCTGTCTCAGCCTGATGAATAGAAGCTGCAGGAGACAGAGGACGAAGAGGATGGACAGAGGTTCATGGTTCTTCAGGGTTCCTCGTGGTTCTTCAGGGTTCCTCGTGGTTCTTCAGGGTTCCTCGTGGTTCTTCAGGGTTCCTCGTGGTTCTTCAGGGTTCCTCGTGGTTCTTCAGGGTTCCTCGTGGTTCTCCTTCAATTTAAACACTGAGATAAAACAAGCATTTGTTTTAAAATTCAGTCCCTCGTGTCTCTCATGTCCTTCTTGTCCGTCTTGTCTCTCGTGTCTCTGGTGTCCCTCGTGTCTCACAGTAGCATCAGCTCTCAGAGTCTCTGTCCTCTCTCTGAATATTCTTCTTCCTTTGTTCTTAGTTTGACAGACAGAGAGCTCATAAATCATTTATGTAATATTCCTGTTTGAACGTTGAAGGACCATTATATTATAATATGTATATTTTATATTATTTATATTATATTTTATTATATTATAATACTTATATCGTAATATTTATATATGCATATTTATTGAGATATTGTTTCGAGGTTTAGACGATGAAGCTGCTCATCGTTCTCAGACTGACTGATTCTTATTAATTATTCATTTATATTTCTGGTTCTTTAACTCTTCATCACAAACATCAAGACTCTTCGTTACCTCCACCATCCTCATTAATGACCTTCCTCGTAAGCCTCGTTAGCCACTTGTCTTCTTCTCTGAAACGGTTGTAGCCTCCACCCGGACACAGTGATGCTGAGGCTGCCGGCGTCTGAGTGGGAGGACGGACGAGTTGAGACACATCAGCTCTTTTATCCTCTTCACTCTTCTCCTCTGCCCGCTCGCCCAGCTTAGCTTAGCTTTAGCTATCGTTAGCTTAGAAGTAAGGTAGGCTAATGCTGTTAAGCTAACGTAGTCCGTTAGCCGTTCAGAGCTGCTTTCAGCTTCCACGTGTTTCTGAAGTTTCCTTCACGACCTTCACGTCTCCGTGAGGACTTCATATTTGTGGAAAGGTCTCTGCTCGTCCGTCCTCCATACTAATGTGTCTCCACCTGTTTCCTTCATTACTCACGCTCCTCCGTCACGTCGCCGCTGTAGAATTTTCTGTTGCACGGCGAGGCGACGGATCGTTGACCTTTCAGTGATGTATGGGGTCACCTGACCTGCCGCTCTCGCCTTCATCAGATTTATGAGGCCGTCTGCGTTCAACACCTCGACCCATGCGGGAGAGTTTCAGGCAACGCGTTGATCTGAACGTCTGAACGAGCGGGAAGAAGAAAGTGAAGAGGAAGATCTGAGCTAACAGCTGCATCAATGTTAGCAAGCCAGATGCTGTAAAAACAGCAACAGCAACAAAAACAACAACAACAAAAATAACAACAAAAACAACAACAACAACAACAATAACAACAAAAATAACAACAACAACAACAATAACAACAAAAACAACAACAATAACAACAATAACAAAAACAACAAAAACAACAACAACAACAACAACAATAACAACAACAACAAAAACAATAACAGCAACAACAACAACAACAATAACAACAACAACAAAAACAACAACAATAATAATAATAATAATAAAAATAACAACAACAGCAGCAGCAGCAACAACAACAATTACAACAACAGCAACAACAACAATAACAACAACAACAACAAAACAATAACAACAACAACAGCAACAATAACAACAACAACAACAACAACAACAACAACAACCAGTCAGTTTCCATATTCTTTCAGTTGTCGACTCAGACGTCTGTCCCACCACTGACGGTCCAATCTGAGATCAGTGCTGAGGAAGATTTGTCCTGGAGTTTTTTATATATCAGTTACACGATCACTGGAGGGAGAGAAACCGGGTCGAGTTCAGCTTCCTCTTCAGAACCTTCTGTATCTCAAACAGGACCAGTGAGTAAGAGCCCGAGCTAACGAGCTAACGAGCTAACAGGTGTGGATGAAGAAACAAACAAAGTATTACATTTTTTTAATTTTAGGTTTTTAAGTTACAGGTGTGGAAATCTGACTGATGCTTCTCTGTGATCTCTGTGTTTGTGGACGTGATGGAGCGTCTCTGTCCTCCATCTTCACAGCTGAGCCTCCGTCAGCAGCTCATCAAACGTGGAGGCCTCCTCCTCCCCCTCCTCCTGCTCTTCCTCTTCTTCCTCCTCCTCCTCCTCCTCCCCCCCTCCTCCTGCTCCTCTTCCTCCTCCTCCTCCTTCTCCTCCCCCCCTCCTCCTCCTCCTCCTCCTCCTGCTCCTCTTCCTCCTCCTCCTCCTCCTCCTCCTCTTCCTCTTCTTCCTCCTCCTCCTCCTCCCCCCCTCCTCCTGCTCCTCTTCCTCCTCCTCCTCCTTCTCCTCCCCCCCCCTCCTCCTCCTCCTCCTCCTGCTCCTCTTCCTCCTCCTCCTCCTCCTCCTCTTCCTCCTCCTCCTCCTCCTCCTCCTCCTGCTCCTCCTCCTCCCCCCCCCCCCCCTCCTCCTCCTCCTCCTCCTGCTCCTCTTCCTCCTCCTCCTCCTCCTCCTCCTCCTCTCTCTGGGAGGTTCAAACCCTCTGGTAGCAGTTCTTCTCATCTCCGGCAGCCCCGTTGTCTCCTGACCTTGACTTTGAACATGAAATCTCCGCTCAGCTGCAGAGAGGAGGTGACGGAGGTGACGGAGGTGACGGAGAGAGAAAAGAAACAAAGTGATGAAAGAACAAAGAGAACGACTGAAGAGCGTCACTGAAGGAAACAAAGAGGAGTCACATGATTCTATTTACATACTTAGACTGACCTGAGCTGGGCTGACTGCTATGGGGTGCCGTTTGTAAAGCGTCTCGCTCTGAAAATAACAGCAACATTTTGTCACATTTAGATAAAAACAATGTTTAAAAAACTGGTTTGGATTTTTGAGAGTCACTTTTTTACACATTTAGAACAATATTTGTGATCTTAGAGATATTTTAAATATTTAAATCCAAATGTTAAATGTAAAATCTAAATGCTAAATCTAAATCTAAATGCTAAATCTAAATCAAAATGTTAAATATAAATCTAAATATAAATGTTGAGTGTTTATAGTGGCAAATAACGAATAAAACCCATCTTATTTGCCACCATAAACACGCTCTGACCTTCTCAAGCTTTTATTTTGGCACTTCCTGTTACCGGCATTTGAATTTGCATTTTAGCTAAATATTTAGTTTCACCCAAAACATTTAGCTTCAACATTTATATTTATATTTATATTTAACATTTAGATTTATATTTAACATTTAGATTTATATTTAACATTTTTATTTAACATTTAGATTTATATTTATATTTAACATTTAGATTTATAAAAAGTAACTGTCAGTAACAGTCAGTAACAGTCAGTGACAGTCAGTAACTGTCAGTAACAGTCAGTAACTGTCAGTAACTGTCAGTAACAGTCAGTAACAGTCAGTAACTGTCAGTAACAGTTAGTAACAGTCAGTAACTGTCAGTAACAGTCAGTAACTGTCAGTAACAGTCAGTAACAGTCAGTAACTGTCAGTAACAGTTAGTAACAGTCAGTACAGTCACTAACTGTCAGTAACAGTCAGTAACATACTGCTGCTCATACACGAACAACAGAAGACAAAGATTGAAAGAAGCTCCTCAAAGTGTCGGACCCCGTGTGGCTCCATGACGAACGCGGCACTAATTAAAGACCATCCAATGAAACACAGAGATCAACCTGAGACTGCAGAGGAGTTCCACTGAGTCCCCCTGGTGCTGTTATCCAATCAGAATGCTCCGTCTCTATCAAGGCTCTAAGCTGGCTCACTGATTGGTTAGGACTTCATGAATCCAGTAGCTGTGTGTTTAGTTTGGAGAGTGAGGGGCAAACTGACCAATCATGGTTTGATTTCAAGTGGGCGGGACAAAAACAAAGATTCAGGGTTGAGACGATCCATGGAGGACTGTGAGGACCAGATCTTTGGACCTCTGAACGATCCACACTGATCACAGGTCAGTGTGGATCAGCTGGACTTGATGAAATGTTTAATGACGGACATGGTTTGTCTGGACCTGGTCATCGTGTTAGTGAAGGTCACCTTCATCAGTCTGATGTCCTCACACCGACAGCCTGACTCCACTTTACTGTCATTTACCTTAATCCCTCTTTTCTGTCACACACACACACACACACACACACACACACACACACACACACTCTGTGTAATACTGACTTCAGTGTGTCGCTGCTTATCAGCTGTCACTGAGCAGCACATTGCCGCCTCCTCGCCCCGTCAGCAGTCTGCTGACACCGAAACTCATTTCTGTGAATCCTCCTTTATCACACGGAGCAGAGGTCACACACACACACACACACACACACACACACACACACACACACACCACAAACCATCTACATCCAGACGGGGACGTCACGGAGACTACGTCCAGGTTTTAGACAGTCTGTGGGGACGTCACGGAGACTACGTCCAGGTTTTAGACAGTCTGTGGGGACGTCACGGAGACTACGTCCAGGTTTTAGACAGTCTGCGGGGACGTCACAGAGACTACATCCAGGTTTTAGACAGTCTGTGGGGACGTCACGGAGACTACGTCCAGGTTTTAGACAGTCTGCAGGGACGTCACAGAGACTACGTCCAGGTCTTAGACAGTCTGCGGGGACGTCACAGAGACTACGTCCAGGTTTTAGACAGTCTGCGGGGACGTCACAGAGACTACGTCCAGGTTTTAGACAGTCTGCGGGGACGTCACAGAGACTACGTCCAGGTTTTAGACAGTCTGTGGGGACGTCACAGAGACTACGTCCAGGTTTTAGACAGTCTGCGGGGACGTCACGGAGACTACGTCCAGGTTTTAGACAGTCTGCGGGGACGTCACGGAGACTACGTCCAGGTTTTAGACAGTCTGCGGGGACGTCACGGAGACTACGTCCAGGTTTTAGACAGTCTGTGGGGACGTCAAAGAGACTACGTCCAGGTTTTAGACAGTCTGTGGGGACGTCACAGAGACTACGTCAGGTTTTAGACAGTCTGCGGGGACGTCACGGAGACTACGTCCAGGTTTTTAGACAGTCTGTGGGGACGTCACAGAGACTACGTCCAGGTTTTAGACAGTCTGCGGGGACGTCACGGAGACTACGTCCAGGTTTTAGACAGTCTGTGGGGACGTCACGTCACTTAACATCTTCTTCTCTTCCTTCTACTTGATGACTTTTAACGTCTCCGTCCTCTGAATGAAGAGTTGTTGCATGTCATTTTGAGCCCATTAAAGTTTCTTGAGCTTGTCGCCTTCAGTGTCTTCTGTGTCTTCAGTGTCTTCAGTGTCTTCAGTGTCTTCAGTGAAACGTGTCTCTGAGGGTTTGTCCTGCTTTTACTTTACGAGCTTCATTTCCTTTTTAATTTGCTCAGTTGCAGAAATGTTTTCAGCTTTTATCGACTCTGAAAGTCAATTTAAGGAAACAGTCAACAGGAAATAGACATCAGGAGGACAGAGCGAGCAAAGACAAAGACAGGATGTACTGTAGGAGAGGTGGAGGGTGGGTGGATGGAAGGTGAGCTACGAGAAGAGAAATCAGAGTTGTTGATGGATGGAGGTCTGCTGGAAGTCAGAAGAGAACTGATCTGAGCGTGAGGAACATCTGTTCCTGTACCTCACTAAACCTACGCCTTAGACTCAGACTTTAGGTCTACGCCTTAGACTCTGACTTTAGGT
>JAFMOB010000409.1:45000-55513 GCA_018985215.1 Larimichthys polyactis | reverse complement strand
GAAGCAGGAGGAGAAGGAGCAGGAGGAGCCGCTCCCTCCTGATGAAAACAAACCGGAGGCAGGAGCAGGAGAAGCAGGAGGAGGAGGAGGAGAAGCAGGAGGAGGAGGAGGAGAGGAGCAGGAGCAGGAGGAGAAGGAGCAGGAGCAGGAGGAGGAGGAGGAGCCGCTCCCTCCTGATGAAAACAAACCGCAGCCCGGAGCTTTCACCCCGGAACAGTTTGGGCCGAACCGAGAGAACCGAGAGACGCGGAGCAGCGGACCGAGGAGGGGGGCACCTACCCGGGCTCTGACGCGTCCGCGCTCCGGTCCAGATGTCCCGACTCTCGGGCTGTTCGTCCCGGAACCTTCCGGGTCCAGTCCGGCTCTTTAGTTCAGGATCCGGTCCGGATCTTAGTCCAGGTGTTAGTCCGAGTGTTCAGGGTCTGAAGGGGTCCATCGGGTCCATCGGGTCCATCGGGTCCGGGTCTGTGGCCTGGTTCTGCTTTAAAGCAGCAGTGACGCAACATCCGTCAAGGCAGCCGCAGCCCGAGACGACCGGAACTTCCGGTGCACGATTACACAATAAAAGCATAACAAAGAGTGAAGCTGATAATTAGTTCATTAATATATTAATTAATTAATATATTAATTAATTAATAAGAGCACATCAAGTGTTAATGTCGTTAATGAGACGTCAGTTTGTTTACTGACTCATGAATTAAAAACTGTACAAATATCTATTTATTATTATTATTATTATAATTATAATTATTATAATTATTATAATAATAATTATAATAATTATAATCTGTCTTTTACAACATAAATATTGATGTTTATATTTCTTAGTTTTCTTGTGTGTGGTTTGATAATTAAAGAACTTAATCAACATTCAGACAAAGATCATATCAGTAATTAGCTTTATAATTAGAATTAACTTTCATTTATTTTCATATTTCTGCCGTTTCAGTTGAATTTTTCCTCTTTCAGCACATTTCAACATTTTTTCACAAAGCTTTTATTTTGAAACTGACGTTGTGTCAGTTCCGGTTTCACTCCTGTTGGCTTGACCAAGTTTCTGGTTTTGGTTCCGTTTCCGTTTGGACCAAAATATTCTGCCCGTCCTTTAAAACCACTTCCGGTTTCTGTCACATGACTTTTAATTTGTTAATTAAATCTGAAACATTTTTTATTTGTTTCTTCAACGTTTTTTAAACGTTTTTCTACCGTTCACAGTGTTAAAGCATGTTTGTCCTACAGCGCCTCCTAGAGACGAGAGGAGGCAACAGAGGAGACGAGAAAGGAGACGAGAGAGGAGGCGAGAGAGGAGGCAACAGAGGAGACGAGAGAGGAGACAACAGAGGAGACGAGAGAGGAGGCAACAGAGGAGACGAGAGAGGAGGCGAGAGAGGAGGCGAGAGAGGAGGCGAGAGAGGAGACAACAGAGGAGACGAGAGAGGAGACAACAGGAGACGATAGGAGGCGAGAGAGGAGACGAGAGAGGAGACGAGAGAGGAGACGAGAGAGGAGGCAACAGAGGAGACAACAGAGGAGACGAGAAAGGAGACGAGAGAGGAGGCGAGAGAGGAGGCGAGAGAGGAGACAACAGAGGAGACGAGAGAGGAGACAACAGAGGAGACGAGAAAGGAGACGAGAGAGGAGGCGAGAGAGGAGACGAGAGAGGAGACGAGAGAGGAGACGAGAGAGGAGGCAACAGAGGAGACGAGAGAGGAGGCAACAGAGGAGACGAGAGAGGAGGTAACAGAGGAGACGAGAGAGGAGACGAGAGAGGAGGCGAGAGAGGAGGCAACAGAGGAGACGAGAAAGGAGACGAGAGAGGAGGCGAGAGAGGAGACGAGAGAGGAGGCAACAGAGGAGACAACAGAGGAGACGAGAGAGGAGGCAACAGAGGAGACAAGAGAGGAGACGAGAGAGGAGACGAGAGAGGAGGCAACAGAGGAGGGCAACAGAGAGACGAGAGAGGAGACGAGAGAGGAGGTAACAGAGGAGACAAGAGAGGAGACGAGAGAGGAGGGTAACAGAGGAGACAAGAGAGGAGACGAGAGAGGAGGCAACAGAGGAGACGAGAAAGGAGACGAGAGAGGAGGCGAGAGAGGAGACGAGAGAGGAGGCAACAGAGGAGACAACAGAGGAGACGAGAGAGGAGGCAACAGAGGAGACAAGAGAGGAGACGAGAGAGGAGGCAACAGAGGAGGCAACAGAGGAGGTAACAGAGGAGACAAGAGAGGAGACGAGAGAGGAGACGAGAGAGGAGGCAACAGAGGAGACAACAGAGGAGACGAGAGAGGAGACGAGAGAGGAGGTAACAGAGGAGACAAGAGAGGAGACGAGAGAGGAGGTAACAGAGGAGACAAGAGAGGAGACGAGAGAGGAGACGAGAGAGGAGGCAACAGAGGAGGCAACAGAGGAGACGAGAGAGGAGGTAACAGAGGAGACGAGAGAGGAGACGAGAAAGGAGACGAGAGAGGAGGCGAGAGAGGAGACGAGAGAGGAGGTAACAGAGGAGGTAACAGAGGAGACGAGAGAGGAGACGAGAAAGGAGACGAGAGAGGAGACGAGAAAGGAGACGAGAGAGGAGACGAGAAAGGAGACGAGAGAGGAGGCGAGAGAGGAGGCAACAGGGGAGACAAGAGAGGAGGCAACAGAGGAGACGAGAGAGGAGACGAGAAAGGAGACGAGAGAGGAGACGAGAGAGGAGAAGGAAGTGTCAGGACTCGTTTGTGCCAGTGAACGTCTCTTCCTTTATTCCAGTCAGTCAGTAGGAAAATAGATTCACATTAATGTTTCTGTCCTCCCTCACCTTTCTGTTTCTCTTCACAAACAAACAAACAAAGAAAGAAAAACAAACCTTACAGGTCAAGGTGTGAAGGTAAAGGAAAGGTGTGAAGGTAAAGGTATGAAGGTAAAGGTGTGAAGGTAAAGTAAAGGTGTGAAGGTAAAGGTGTGAAGGTAAAGTAAAGGTGTGAAGGTAAAGGTATGAAGGTAAAGGTGTGAAGGTAAAGTAAAGGTGTGAAGGTAAAGGTGTGAAGGTAAAGTAAAGGTGTGAAGGTAAAGGTGTGAAGGTAAAGTAAAGGTGTGGAGGTTAAGGTGTGAAGGTAAAGTAAAGGTGTGAAGGTAAAGGTGTGAAGGTAAAGTAAAGGTGTGGAGGTACAGGTGTGAAGGTAAAGTAAAGGTGTGAAGGTACAGGTGTGAAGGTAAAGTAAAGGTGTGAAGGTAAAGTAAAGGTGTGAAGGTAAAGGTGTGAAGGTAAAGTAAAGGTGTGGAGGCTTAAGGTGTGAAGGTAAAGTAAAGGTGTGAAGGTAAAGGTGTGAAGGTAAAGTAAAGGTGTGGAGGTACAGGTGTGAAGGTAAAGTAAAGGTTGAAGGTACAGGTGTGAAGGTAAAGTAAAGGTTGTGAAGGTAAAGTAAAGGTGTGAAGGTACAGGTGTGAAGGTACAGGTGTGAACGTACAGGTGTGAAGGTACAGGTGTGAAGGTAAAGTAAAGGTGTGAAGGTACAGGTGTGAAGGTACAGGTGTGAAGGTACAGGTGTGAAGGTAAAGTAAAGGTGTGAAGGTACATGTGTGAAGGTACAGGTGTGAAGGTACAGGTGTGAAGGTAAAGTAAAGGTGTGAAGGTACAGGTGTGAAGGTACAGTGTGAAGGTAAGTGTTGTGAAGGTACAGGTGTGAAGGTAAAGTAAAGGTGTGAAGGTACATGTGTTGAAGGTACCGGTTGAAGGTAAAGTAAAGGTGTGAAGGTAAAGGTGTGAAGGTAAAGTCAAGGTGTGAAGGTAAAGGTGTGAAGGTAAAGTAAAGGTGTGGAGGTAAGGGTGAAGGTAAAGTAAAGGTGTGAAGTAAGGTGTGAAGGTAAAGTAAAGGTGTGGAGGTACAGTGTTGAAGGTAAAGTAAAAGGTGTGAAAGGTACAGGTGTGAAGGTAAAGTTAAAGGTGTGAAGGTAAAGGTGTGAAGGTAAAGTAAAGGTGTGGAGGTTAAGGTGTGAAGGTAAAGTAAGGTGTGAAGGTAAAGGTGTGAAGGTAAAGTAAAGGTGTGGAGGTACAGGTGTGAAGGTAAAGTAAAGGTGTGAAGGTACAGGTGTGAAGGTAAAGTAAAGGTGTGAAGGTAAAGTAAAGGTGTGAAGGTACAGGTGTGAAGGTACAGGTGTGAACGTACAGGTGTGAAGGTACAGGTGTGAAGGTAAAGTAAAGGTGTGAAGGTACAGGTGTGAAGGTACAGGTGTGAAGGTACAGGTGTGAAGGTAAAGTAAAGGTGTGAAGGTACATGTGTGAAGGTACAGGTGTGAACGTACAGGTGTGAAGGTACAGGTGTGAAGGTAAAGTAAAGGTGTGAAGGTACAGGTGTGAAGGTACAGGTGTGAAGGTACAGGTGTGAAGGTAAAGTAAAGGTGTGAAGGTACATGTGTGAAGGTACAGGTGTGAAGGTAAAGTAAAGGTGTGAAGGTAAAGTAAAGGTGTGAAGGTACAGGTGTGAAGGTAAAGTAAAGGTGTGAAGGTACAGGTGTGAAGGTAAAGTAAAGGTGTGGAGGTTAAGGTGTGAAGGTAAAGTAAAGGTGTGAAGGTAAAGGTGTGAAGGTAAAGTAAAGGTGTGGAGGTTAAGGTGTGAAGGTAAAGTAAAGGTGTGAAGGTAAAGTAAAGGTGTGAAGGTACAGGTGTGAAGGTAAAGTAAAGGTGTGAAGGTACAGGTGTGAAGGTACAGGTGTGAAGGTAAAGTAAAGGTGCATTTCACTGATTATTGGGGGGTTCACTGTTTTTGACCTTCAACATTTAATCAGAACAGCAAAGTGCAAAAACAAAAGAACAGAAGGCGGCAAAGAAAAAAACTAAACGATTAAAGACGGTCACAGGACGTCCATGCAGGAAGCTGACAGCGCCTTCCACAAAGAAAATATCTCCATAGCAACAGCAACAATAATAATAATAATAAAATCTGCACATCAACAAGCTGTACAACTGTATGAAAGAGCAAAGACAAACAGACAAACAATAAATTAAAAAACTCGAGTCTCTTCTTGGACCGAGCAAAAACAGAAATTGGCAGCATGAAGCTCGACATGTGGCTGTTTGATGTCAGACACCTGCTCAGGTAAGGACTTCATTACCCAGAGTTCCTGAGCCTGAGAGGTAGCAAAGCCTGGAAGGCTTCACTCAGGGCAAAAATTTAAGAATTAACTTTAAATTTCTTGAATTAATTTGAATTAAATGATAAAAACCGAGCAGGCGTCTGACAGGAAACAGAGCTACTTTCAGTTTAGACTGGGAGTTAACCATCGTCATCGTCATCGTCACAATGACTGCGATGCTTGACCAGGATCAGCTCGGACGTACAAACATCTCGTCATCTCGTCACCTGAACCGTTGATTCACCTTCAAACCACCAGACTCTGACATCACCTGAGCGTAGTTCAGGTCAAGGTAAACCACTCTCCCGTGTCATGTGACCTGACAACAACCTACTCGAGGTTCAAATGTCTGAGACTACTCTGACCTCTCTTCAGGTCACCTGACCAGGTTGTCGTGTACTTCCTGTGACGTTTTGCTGGTTGAACCGAAGGTGAACAAAGGTGAAGCTGCTCTGAGCGTCATTTTAACTTCAATAAATCAGATTAATGAAGTCAGAAATGATGCAGCATCTTTAAATACCACGGTACAGGAAGTGACATCAGAGGTCGCTGTGTCACTGAGTCTGATCCTTCGAGGTTAACGCATCGCTACCCGATTCCCGATCCTTTAGTCTTTGATTATCTGACCCGTTTCTGGTTTTTGTTTTGTTTTTTTGAGCAACGTGGCTCCACAGTGAAAGATTCCCACGACCACCTCCACCTTCAAACCTGAGTTCCTGATACAGGTCCTAACTGGGCCGAACTGTGCCGAACTGGAGTCATTCTGCGTGTTCTGAACTATTCCACCACCTCCTGGTATGGACTCCACAGGTGGAGTGGTACCAGGTACGAGGGCCTAACCTCCGACTACCCATGAACCATTCGTCTGATTCCTTTTGGATCTTCTAAAGATACAGTTAGACTGCCTGATGATGACGACAGGAAAACTTGCTGGACAACCTGACTGACAACTTTGCCCAAAGAGTTGCTCTCATCTGTTTGACCCAACAGGAGTTCAGACCTCGGTATGCATCGAAGGAAGTTCTTCACGGCTCATCTGTCTTTCTGAAAGTCAGCGAGTCAAGATTAGCTAGTCCCAAGTCAGGACAGATTTGGATCTGTTCTGCACATCTTCCAGACTTCTTGGAAAGATACAGATAAAGGAAGCTCCTCGTGTCCAGTTCCTGCAGTTAAAGGGGTCAAACTGGTTTTCTTGCTTACAAAGACATCTAACAACATCTTCTCTTGTCAAAAAGTCTCAGTTAGTCCAGTTAAAGGGCCAAACTGAGCCAAACTTCAAGACCTGTTCTTTCAAGTAGCACCTACAGGGAGCTCTACACTTCCACTTCAGGCCGGTTGGATGGTCAAACCTTTGACATCTCCTCTGACCTTTTCTGGATACCGACAGTGCCATGAAGGTAACTGGACATGTCCAACAGTCCTAGTTAGCCCAGTTTAAGGGTTAAGCTGAGCCAATCGTCTTCCCATCACTGACTTAGTCTAAATCATTTCATATTGACTTTCTGATCAAGCTTTTTGTCCAGTCAGACTATTCAGACCCATCGGTGACTTTCCATGAACCATTTCTTTGATTTATTTTCAAACTAAACTTCCACAGTGTTGCTGATCTTTCTGTCTCCTCCCAAACATCTACAGTTTGTGAAGGAATGTCCAGGTAGGATGTAGATTTAAGAAGCTGCTGGACTTCAACCCGTTTTCCGAACGTTCAACCAGTGTCTACAGGAAATACTGCATGTCCAGTTAAGCCAGTTACTTAAACTGATCCAGCCTGAGGCTTCCTCCCATCAGTGAAGACTTTCTTTAACTTTTCATGTCCAGAACTTTTCCAGTTTTCCCAGTTTAGCCCAGCAGGTCGTGCAGAGGTCACCTCAGGTTTCACCCTGGACCTTTTCCATCAACTCTAGATTCACAACAAAACACAAAGAGCAACATTTCACTTTGATCTTAGGACTCAGACACATCTCATCTGTCTTCAGTGTCACACTGCAACTTTGGGGTTACATTAGGAAGTCAAAAGGAAGCCCCTTACCAGTCGAGTCAAGACCAACAAGTCCTGAGTCAAGTCCACGTTTCTAAACGTATCTCAAGTCCTGACTCACGTTTGCACGTTTGTAATTTCTGGGCTGAGTCGAGTCTTTTCTGATGTTGTCCGGTCTGAAGTCGTCATGACTCGCGTCACTGAGGCCTTTAAAGTGAAATGTTGCTTCAAACCATCCAGTTACTTTAATATTACACAAAGTGTTTCCCTCTTTATTCAAACTGTTAAAATCTCTTCTGATTATTATTCTGACCAAATCCTTGGTAATAAAAAATAAATCTGGTCTCTAGCCGAGTGCAAGCATAAAGCAGAACGTTACATCACCCATAAATACTCGTCAATGTATTTTCTCGATGCATATAACAATAAATTCATAACATACAAGAACTCTCTCTCCTTGTAACTTTTTAACAGTGCAACTTTTCATTTGTTTCAGTTCTGTCTGAAGAGGGCGGAGGCTCGGCCGGTTAAAGGGAAACAGAGACACCGTTTGTCCACCAGGTGGAAACATCGAGCAGGTTTGGCACTAAAAAAAAAGACGCGTCAGCGAGTGTCAGCTGGGCTGCACTCGCTGACGCGTCACAGAGGACAAGTGCTTAAACTCACTTTCCCATCATGCAACAGGTTATCGTTTTAACAGTCGTGCTGTGTTTCGGTGTCCCTTTAACCGATCTGAAGCTCTCGTTGTCACAGGACGGAGGGAAACACACACACACACACACACACACACACACACACACACACACACACACACAGAAAAAAGGTTTTTGTACAAATCTGTGGTTACAGGATGGAGAACAGCGAAGGCCGCCGCCGCCGAGCCCTGCGGTTTGTAGCACCAACAATGAAGAAGATGCCCTCACACGGAGCGAGAGGCCGTTTGGCAGAGGTGAAGAACTAACGACAGCAATGTGACGTCACCATGACGACGGAGAAGAAAAGAGGATGTTGATTCATTAATTAGGAGATCGACTGAAAATCATTTAGAGGATCGTTTTTTTACGTCGTCCGGCTCGACGCGGTGACAAGGAGTTAGTGCAAAGGGCGCATGGCAACATACAACAACAGCTAGCAGGTAATTAATCAGGTCGGCTAAGCGTCAGTGCTACAGAAGCTAATTTTAAGGTTTTAAAACATCCCTCATTAAAATCTTTACTGCATCTTCGACACGTGGCAGGTAACTTTGTGCTTTGCTTTTTTGTGCCTGAGCGGACGCCATGTTCTTCTACCTGTGTTCCTGTGGGCGGGGCTTCACCTCAAAGCCACCGGTCATCGTTTCATCACGCGAGTTCTACTGAGGCGAATAAAAGCCGTCCGCGCTGGCGTTCGACGAAGAAGTTTGGCATCGAGAGCACTCGAAGGCTGAAACAGTTACAGATGAACTCGCACGGCACGAGGAGTCACGTCGGGTCTCACTGCGCTCGGCAGGGCTGAGTGTCACCTGGATTTTATCCACGTTCAGTTCAGACCAAACGTTTCTCTGCAACTCTGAAGAGGAAGAGCATCGACTGAGCATGAACACAAACAACTGTTCAACAACGTTCGATTGGTCCGGTGTTGAACGTCATCAGCTCGTGGTGAAGTCAGACGATACGCAGACGATACGCTGCTTTACCAGCGTAAAAGGTTTCATGAATGTTTGGTCTGAACGAACAGATCCAACACTGACACGTCACATGATACCCAGCCCTCCTGATCACACAGCAGAGCATGATGGGAAAACAGCCGCTTTGAACTACAAACAAACATGGCTGCCGCCCACCATGGACCTGGTCCTGACATCCAGAACCTCGACTGACCTGCAGGAATAATTTTACACAACGTGTCTGTCCGATATTCATGACACACACTCACACACACACTCAGAAATATGTACTAAACCGACACAAACACAACAAACCAAAGCTGTTTAGAGCCGAGCCGAGCCGGGCCGAGCCGGGCCAAGCTTCCATTCACCCTCAGCCTTCAGGATGTGATCGTCTCCTCCGTCCTTGCTTTCTGTCCACGGCTTCAAAACTTCCATTTTTATTGCCTTACCATCGCTGACGTTCCTCAACGTTCCTCAACGTTCCTCAACGTTCCACGTGAATCGAGGCGGAGTCATTTTTTCATGTTTAGCTCAAAGAACCTTCACAAGGTTCTGACCCGTAGTACCTGACTCAACACGGAACATACGTGTCCTTGCTCTCGTGTCCTTCCTTCACAGCACTCTGTCTTTATGATGATCTGACCAAGGAGGAAAGAGGAAGGTTTGATTTCAGGCCCAGCCACCTGAGGAGTCGTTCTTCTTCTGGTTTCAGCCACAGACAGACAGACAGACAGACAGACAGACAGACAGTCTGAGTGCAATGGGAGCTGATGATGGAAGGACAGTCGAGGTCTTGGCTTCATTTTTCCGCCTCGATTGGCTCTCTCCTGTCGCCAATCTGGGATTTCCACCAATAGGAGAAGGGGAGAGGTAAAAGGGGGCAGGGCTTTGTTGCAGTGAGGTAAAAGCTGAGTAAGGGAGGAAGAAGAGCTAGTGTCCTTCTCTCTTTGAGGAGGTGCTGCTGATGTCCTCCGCCTCATGCTCCCCAACTTTCACCATAATAATGGAGGAGGAGGAGTAGGAGGAGGTGGGGGAGGAGGAGAAGGCCGGAGCAGCAGCAGGACAAGAGGTGGAGGTGGAAGGCGGCGGTGGCTCCACTGGTGTCAGAGTGATCTCCACCTCGCCCTGCTCCTCGTGCACCGTGGGCAGAGGGAGAGTAGGCAGAGGAGGAGGAAGAGGATGGAGGTGGGCTGCAGGTGGAGGAGCGGTGCTGCTGTTGTTATTGCTCGGTCTCGGAGCTTTCTGGATGACCTCCACCATCGGGGTCCGCCCCGACGGCGCCAGCTCCCAGCTGGGGCTCTGGAACAGCAGCAGGGGCCGGCTGTGGCGGTCCGCCTCCACCGGGCCACCGGACTGACACTGCACCACCACGCCGCGGTGCTCCACCAGCCGGTGAGCCGGGTCCGACACTGCGGGCAGTGGACTCAGAACCAAACCTGGCTGGTCCTGGATCACCAGCTCCAGCACGGGCTGCGAGGAGGAGGAGGTGGAGGAGGAGGAGGAGGCTTTCTGGATGACTCCTCCAGTCACGGAGGTGATGATGGGAGGGGGTGGGGGAGGTGCAGGAGGGGAGGGCTGAGGAGGAGGCGGCGGCAGGGCGTCCTCCGGCCGAGGTTTTCTTGGTCGTCCACGTTTCCGTTTCACCGGAGGTGCGGCGGAGCCGCCGGCCACGCCCGGCGTCACCACCTCCAGGGGACGCTTGTTAGCGTTCCCTCGTGCTTTCTGGACCACAGAGGTGGGGGCCGCCACTGCGTGCTGCTGAGGAGGAGGTG
>JAFMOB010000409.1:0-40000 GCA_018985215.1 Larimichthys polyactis | reverse complement strand
ATCAGGACAAACTGAAACATGTTTTTATAATTTGATATATTTTAGTTGGTGTCGTATACGTAAACATGTACAGTCCTATATTTAATATAATCAGTTTGTCTGCAGACGCAAAAACATGAAGACATAATTCCGTGAAACAGACAGACAGACAGTGACAGAGAGACAGTGACAGACAGATAGACAGTGACAGACAGATAGACAGTGACAGAGAGACAGTGACAGACAGACAGTGACAGAGAGACAGACAGTGACAGACAGACAGACAGTGACAGACAGACAGTGACAGACAGATAGACAGTGACAGACAGAGAGACAGTGACAGAGAGACAGTGACAGAGACAGACAGACAGAAACCGACAGACAGTGACAGACAGACAGACAGTGACAGAGAGACAGTGACAGACAGACAGTAACAGAGAGACAGACAGTAACAGACAGACAGTGACAGACAGACAGTGACAGAGAGACAGACAGTAACAGACAGACAGTGACAGAGAGACCAGTGACAGACAGACAGACAGTGACAGAGAGACAGACAGTAACAGACAGACAGTAACAGACAGACAGTGACAGAGAGACCAGTGACAGACAGACAGGGACAGAGAGACAGACAGTGACAGGGAGACAGTAACAGACAGACAGTGACAGAGAGACAGACAGGGACAGACAGACAGACAGACAGTGACAGAGAGACAGACAGTGACAGACAGACGGTGACAGACAGACAGGTCACTCCCACCTGTCTGTCTGTCACTGATTTTAACACACCGACATGTTCTGCTCATGTCGGTGTTCCGCGCTGACACCCGGTTAAAGAAAGAGACTGTCTGCCCGGGTAGTGACACATGCTGTCACGGTGCCGTTAACCCGTTAACCCGTTAACCCGTTACACCGTGCAGCGGGACGTACAGGTCTGTGTGTGTCGGGGCAGGCACCGCGGCACCGGGCTCCATGTCATGTCTGTTTACAGCCGGCGGTCATGTGGCTGTTACACACACACACTTACACACACACTACACACACACACACACACACACACACACACACATTAGCCTGTTAGCCGCGCGGGCAGCGGCACGTTAGCACGTTAGCTGTTAGCACGCGCAGATTTAATGGCGCGTGCACACACACACACACACACACCGCTGCGCGCGAGCCGCCGTGACGTGACATTTCCCGCGCTTCTTCTCAGCTAGCTCGAAGCTAACGGTGCTAACGGTAGCCTAGCTAGTGGCTAACAGTTAGCATCAGCTAGCAGGCAGTGAAACAGACCGTCAACGTGTTTTTTCGCGCCTTTTGTAATTTCAAAATAATTCCCGGTAATCGTTAATTTATTCTGATATTAATGTTTGATCGGTTCGATGAGTCTTATGTGAGTATTTATTTTAAAAAAGAAAAAGAAAGTACCTGAGCCAAGATACAGCAAAAATCCCCTTTCAGATGTTTTTGTGATTGGACGACTTCGTTATGTCTGCCTGACTACAAAGCCAACGTCCAATCCGATTGCCTGGCTGCCACAAATCCACCCGGATACCAGAAGTGGGCGAAATGTCATTGGTCGAGCAGAATTATTTTTCTGACAGGGATTATTTTGATTGGACGCGTTTTCCTGGTCTGCCCAGTTACAAAACAGATGAATTTATCTTTCCAAATCTGCATAGCAACAAGCCGTCATGTTTAGACAGTGAAAGCGAAAGCACTAAATGTAAATTTAAGACGTGTATGAAACATGTCTGCATGAATATTTAACAACTCAGACACTTTGAAATGAGACACGTGTCCTGCATCATATCTTTATATTTACATGTTTATATATTTGTTTTTATTGTCCTCATAGTACTTTCATCTTTAGCCACGTGTTTGAGTGACGTGTCATTAACATGTTTTCATATGTAATAAACACACAAAGAAAAACAGACATCTGTTTGGTCAGATTTATTTTCCATTATACAAAAAAGTTACAACGAACATCAGAAAAAACAAAAACTAAACTGGGGTGGTTTGTGAGCGAGGCGTCAGCCGTCACAGCTCGTCTTCATTCAAAGCCGCTGCAGAGAAACAGGAAACACCAACAAACGGATCAATGATGACGCGTGTGTGAGGTCACCAAGAACATTTATCAGTGGATTGTTTAAATGTTTATTTTATATTGATCTGAACGTGTCAAAGTTTGGTTAACGAGATAAGATGTGATGTCTGTGTCAGTGTGAGGAAGTGACATCACATCTGTGTGGAGCCATGAGAGCCATGAGGAAACAGCTCATCCACCATGTGACTTGATTCAGGGTCCGTCTCTCTGATTGACGCTGTTTTAACCTTTGACCTCACCTGACCATGTTGGCGATGTCCCAGTTGGTCTCAGAGGACAGAGGACCGATGATCTCCACGCCCTCCTCTGTTACTATGGCGATCTCGTGCTGAAACAAACAACATCGCCTGTGAGTGACTGTGAGGCCGCGACAGGCATCTGAAGCGAGTCCTGCGATCAGTTAGAGTGAACTCACCCTGTTGTACGAGCGAGCGTCTCTGTAGTAAAGCACTTTGAGGCAGCGCTCCACCAGCTCCCGAGCCTCCTGCTTCGTGATCTCCACTTTGTTCTCGATCACCTCCCTCATCAGGGGCTACACACACACACACACACACACACACACACACACACACACACACACACACACACACACACACACACACACAGTGTTGATTAAGAAACGTGATGACGACAGGTCATCAGTGAGGGAGCAGGGAGCCATGAGTAACTCACTCACCTGTGCCAGGTATGCTCCAAAGCCCGTGGCTACTGTCGGCGCCTCATAAGCCACGCCCAGCTTGTCCACGTAACCTAGGAAACTAGAGAGAGGCGAGAATGCTGATTGGTTACCTAGAGCTCAATAAGAATGCTGTTTATCTGCGTGGACAGGAAACAGGAAGTTACCTCTCTCCGTTGTAGAAGCCTCCGATCACGACGGTGTTCCACAGAGGATTCATCTTACTGCGCCGGTTGTACATGACTCTGGTCAGCCAGGAGTGCACCGCCTTCGGACTGTAGCTGTGACCGTCACCCAGCAGCTCCTCGTCGATCCTGACGGACACCAGACAGACCAATGAGGAGAGAGCAGCTACGATAGAGAGAGTGTGTGAGAGTGTGTGTGTGTGTGTGTGTGTGTGTGTGTGTGTGTGTGTGTGTGTGTGTGTGTGTGTGTGTGTGCGTGCGTGCGTGCGTGCGTGTGTGTGCAGCTTACACCATCTGCTCGATGACCTGTTTCAGGTACTGGTAGTCGGCATAGTCTCCTGAAGCTCCCAGGATGGTGTTACTGTTCACCTGAAGCAGAAAAGAAACGGCAGTGTGACTCCTTTATTTTCAGACGCTGTCATCGTGGTCGTCATGGTGGTCGTCGTCATGTTGGTCGTCGTGGTCGTTGTCATGGTCGTGGTCATTGTTGTTGTTGTTGTCATGGTCGTGGTCGTCATGTTGGTCGTCGTGGTTGTTGTCATGGTTGTCGTGGTGGTGGTTGTTGTTGTCATGGTCGTGGTCGTCATGGTCGTAGTCATGGTGTGGTGGTCGTGGTCGTCCCGGTGGTGGTTCTGTCTACAGCAAGCGTCACCTTCATGAGGCGGGAAATGTTCCTGAAGCGAGCCAGAGAGCCGTACGAGCCCAACATGTCCGCCGCGATGATGACGCCGCCGGTGAACTTGACGCCAAGCACCGACGTCCCGGTGACCATGGGGTTACTGCAGGAGGAAGACACGCGAGTTAGAACTCAGCGACTTGTCATGTGACCATCGACCACAGCTGACTGCACGTCATGCTGATGACGCTCGGCGCTCACTTCCAGTTTGAAGCCTCACACTGACACTGATGGACCGTCAGGTGTGGTCGGGATGTGAACAGAATGTTCTGTACAGCTGGTCTCTATTCAGGGGGCGTGGCCTCTCCTGAGTTACCTGTCCACTAAAGGGGGCGGAGTTACGCTCTCCAGTTTCATCAGATGTGCAAACTTTATTTAAACAGTAATTAACTGATTAAAGATCAAACATCAGCTTCATCCTGAACCAACGAGTGTAAATGAAGTCTAATTACATGATAATTAATGACGTCACAGCTGTAAATTAGCATCTCATTAACGGTGTTTCACGGTAATCACTGAATAATTTAAATGTTTACATGATGACAGCAGCTCTCCGGTGTTTCACGGTAATCACTGACGTCACTTTAATGTTTAAATATTTAAATGTTTACATAGAAACTAGCTGTTAGCTTAGCATCAGTTAGCTCCAGGATGATGCAGCACTCCGGCAGAACCGAAACCGGGTCCTGTCCGGTACCCTGGCCCGGTTCTGCCGGAGCGGAGGACTCACAGTGTGTGTCGGACCGGTCCGCATGCTGTCTCCGGCCCGGTGCTGCTGCTGCCGCCGGTCAGAGAGTAGAACTGTCCGGGCCTTGGCCCGCGCTCCCAGAAACTCAGCTTCAGCCCGGACTCCATGTTCTGTCTGAGGAAGTGACGACACAGCGTCTTCTTGACGGGGAGCTGACGTCACGGAGCTGTGCGGTACCGCCCCCTGCTGCTGGGCGGAACCGCAACATTATTATTATTATTATTATTATTATTATTATTATTATTATTATTATTATTATTATTATTATTATTATTATTCAATAATAAAACTATCTGGACTGTTTGTCTGCAAAGGTTCAAATTAAAATAAATGTGTTGGTTTGTGTTAAAATTCAGTGCGGTACTGCAGAAGTGACAGGTCTGTCTGTCTGTCTGTCTGTCTGTCTGTCATTATATAAATACAGGACTGTATATGTTTATGTATATGTATGATTGATTATAATGATGATTATAAAAACATATTTCAGTCTGTCGTGATGATTACTGTGTCATTTAGCTTCATACTAACACGTCAATGTTTGATTTAAAACCTGGACGTAGTCTCTGTGACGTCCCCGCAGACTGTCTAAAACCTGGACGTAGTCTCTGTGACGTCCCCACAGACTGTCTAAACCTGGACGTAGTCTCTGAGACGTCCCGGCAGACTGTCTAAAACCTGGACGTAGTCTCTGAGACGTCCCCGCAGACTGTCTAAAACCTGGACGTAGTCTCCGTGACCACAGACTGTCTAAAACCTGGACGTAGTCTCTGTGACGTCCCGGCAGACTGTCTAAAACCTGGACGTAGTCTCCGTGACCACAGACTGTCTAAAACCTGGACGTAGTCTCCGTGACCACAGACTGTCTAAAACCTGGACGTAGTCTCTGTGACGTCCCGGCAGACTGTCTAAAACCTGGACGTAGTCTCTGAGACGTCCCCGCAGACTGTCTAAAACCTGGACGTAGTCTCTGTGACGTCCCGGCAGACTGTCTAAAACCTGGACGTAGTCTCTGAGACGTCCCGGCAGACTGTCTAAAACCTGGACGTAGTCTCCGTGACCACAGACTGTCTAAAACCTGGACGTAGTCTCCGTGACGTCCCCGCAGACTGTCTAAAACCTGGACGTAGTCTCCGTGACGTCCCCACAGACTGTCTAAAACCTGGACGTAGTCTCCGCGACGTCCTCGCAGACTGTCTAAAACCTGGACGTAGTCTCCTTGACGTCCCCACAGACTGTCTAAAACCTGGACGTAGTCTCTGTGACGTCCCCGCAGACTGTCTAAAACCTGGACGTAGTCTCTGTGACGTCCCCGCAGACTGTCTAAAACCTGGACGTAGTCTCTGTGACGTACCCGCAGACTGTCTAAAACCTGGACGTAGTCTCCGTGACGTCCCCGCAGACTGTCTAAAACCTGGACGTAGTCTCCGTGACGTCCCCGCAGACTGTCTAAAACCTGGACGTAGTCTCTGTGACGTCCCCGCAGACTGTCTAAAACCTGGACGTAGTCTCTGTGACGTCCCCGCAGACTGTCTAAAACCTGGACGTAGTCTCTGTGACGTACCCGCAGACTGTCTAAAACCTGGACGTAGTCTCTGAGACGTCCCTGCAGACTGTCTAAAACCTGGACGTAGTCTCTGTGACGTCCATGCAGACTGTCTAAAACCTGGACGTAGTCTCTGTGACGTCCCCGCCGACTGTCTAAAACCTGGACGTAGTCTCTGAGACGTCCCTGCAGACTGTCTAAAACCTGGACGTAGTCTGTGTGTTCACATTATGAGATTTATTCTGTGTTCATGTTTGAAGAACTAAAGATAATAAAAAAGGACAAAGGACACAGTTATTCTTTTTATTTTTTTGACAGACAGCTGAAGAGTGACAGGAACGTGCAGAGAGAGACACGGGAACGACGTGAGCCTTCGTACACGGGGCAGAGGCTCTACCACCTGAGCTAGTCGACCCCCCACACAGAGTTATTCTTTTTAACATTCAGTGTTCACTTTTATTTACTGTGTGAATGTTTGACAAATGTTGTTACAACGTTTTCATTCATGGCCGCTCAAGCTCCACTGCTGCAGGAGGAGACGTCTCAGGACAAAAATCTGTGAGGAGACAAGAGGATCAATCAATCTTTATTTAACTTCATCTGTTCCTTAGTATTTCATTGGCTCTTTGTATCTGGTGAAAAGCTGATGGACCAATCAGAAACTGACCTGCCGCTCCGTCGTAGCTGAACGCGTTGGCGTGAGGAAGTCCCAAACACTCGGCCATTTTCTCGTTATCTCTGTGTGACGCTTTCAGCTGCTCAACATCCTGATGATGCCCCTCCTTCCCTGACACGTACACACACACACACACACACACACACACACACACACACACACACGCACACACACACACACACACACACACACACACACACACACACACACACACACTCATATGTTATGTCATGTTAATTTAATTTGTTGGGAATAAACTGCCAGAACTGTCAAAATCAAACAAACCATTCGTTTACTGTGTGTGTGTGTGTTGTGTGTTTACTGTAGCTGAGCAGTATCTGTCCCGCGTCTCCTCTGTAGACCATCATCAGACAGTCCGGGCACGTCTTAAAGAAAGTCACTTTGAAGGAGTCGTTGTACTGATTGACGACGCCGTTCTTCTCCACGGCTAACAGCAGGAAGTAAGAAGAAGAAGAAGAAGCTTCAGTCGTATCAATAACAAACATGAATGATAAAACTGATCAGAATGACAATGACCCCATATCACAGTTGATAACCCTATACTGTCTCTTTACGCCATCTGTGTTCAACAAAGACCCGAAGAACCTCCTCAAGTGCTGTTGGAACATCTTAAAGAACCACTCGAACCCCTAGAACAACTTCAGCCAATAGAACCTCTTAAAAAACTCTAGAACATTATCAGTGCCTACTAAAACCCCCTATCAGACCTGAAGGTGTACTAGAACCTTATGAAAAAATACAAGAACCTCTTTAAAGAGCCATAGAAGCTCTTTGGTGGCTAACAGAACCCGCTTAAGAACTAGAACATCATCAATGGCTATTAACGCCTCCCACTGGACCTCTAGAACCCTTTCAACGGCCTGAACCTCATGAAGAGCCACTAGAACATCCTAAATGACCATTAGTACCACCTTCATGGACCACTAGGACATTATCAAATACTATTTAAACCTCCTAAGGAACCCATAGACCCTAGAACCTCTTTAAGAACCTTTAAGAACCTATAAAACCATCTCAGTGCCCATTGGAACATCTTAAAGGCCCACTAAAACATCATGAGAATCACGGGACCTCTTGAATGGCTAACAGAACCTGCTAAAGAACCAGAACATCATCAATGGCTACTAAAACCTCCTACTCAACCTCTAGAACCCTTTCAATGGCTAGAAGAACCTCATGAAGAACCATTAGAATATCCTAATGACCATTAGTACACAGAACCCAGAGACTCTCCTTCCCCTCGAGTTCCCTAGAACCTCATCAATAATCACTACGACCTACCAAATGACCTCTAGAACCTCTTAAAGAACCTTTAGGACTCCTACATGAACCCGACACAAAGTGTCCTCGTAAACGTTGACCCAGGTTATTCCTTTAATCTGTCACTGATCAAAATTTATGATCCCTCCTCTTCTGTTATCATTAATAAATAATGATTACCTCAGCAAAACATACTGCTGGGTTGGCAAATGTCAAAGAAAACATGAGTGTGAGATTAGAGCGACTCACTGCCCGTGATGTAGTTCAGTGTGAAGTTTTCGGAGCCGGAGACCAGCGACATGTTGAGTAAGTACCTAGTACATGACTTATCTCTGAAAATGACACAACACAAACCAGTTAGCCAACACAACATGAAGACATTGTCTTACAGGCCTGAAGCTCTGAGGTCTACGTTTGGACCTCACCCCTTGGTAGTAGAGGGCAGAGGTATGACCACATTAGCTTGATATATGCTCATTTGTATTCTACAGGAGAAGTTCTGTCACGTTTGTAGGTTAAATATGAATCCACCACAAGCTGCCACATGACTTAAACCGACCTAAAACAAGATGGAAATCTATAATAAGCACTCACTGGAACAAGTTCCACTCGTTGTAAGTGATGGTGTTGTTGTCAGGGAGGAGTCGGAGCTCGATTTTAGAGCTGGAAAGGTTCGATATCAGGCTCGAGAATGGCAGATTGTCAGCGATGGACCAGACCAGAACCCAGCCCCCATAAATCTGCAGAAGGTTTGAGGTTGTTCTGTTATTCTGAATATCAGCACGCTGTGATCATCCACAACTGAATCCCAGCCGTGCTGATATTAAGCATAACAGCACGGCTTCAGGTGTGATATTGCTTTGTTATATAATGCATGTAAACAACAGTATTCAATTATTTGAAATGATCTCACACTGACCTCAGTGCAGCTGGTTTGCTGACAGCGTCACATTCAGACCGGCACAGTCTTCAGGGCCCAGCGCTGCGTTGGTGCCAATCGCCGCCAGCAGCAGCAGCAGCATCACCTGTTTTACAACACTCATCCTGCTCTGAGACAAAAATCAAACACACCTCGCTCTGTGCTCTGTCAGGACAGCCGAGATGGAGGAGGGGAGCAGGTCGGTTTATAGCTGACTCTAAATCAGTCCAGTGTGTGTGTGCTCATCATGTAATCGAACTCTTCCTGAACCTTCCAGGTCACTGCCTCAGCCGTTTGCGTATGTTTGCCCATGTTTGGGCAGCACGTCTCAGCCTGTACAACAGGCAGCAGTCAGAGTCTGAATCAAGACAGATAACAGAGTTCATTACACTCACTTTAGCATATTTACACTGGCTTCATGTCGCAAGTCTGTGGGTTTGAAAATGTTCCAAAGGCTAAAGTCAAGACCTCCGCCGGCTGATCCAACAATGGTTGTTTTTGTTGGTACAGGGTGATCCATCATTATGTTTCCCTGCAGGTGGGGACACCTGAAAGCATCTCAGTTGCATCGTGGTGGAGTCGTGGTGAAGTCATTGTGGAGTCGTGGTGGAGTGTTGGTGGAGTGTTGGTGGAGTGTTGGTGGTCATGGTGGAGTCGTTGGTGGTCATGGTGGAGTGTTGGTGGAGTCGTGGTGGAGTCTTTGTGGAGTCGTGGTGCTCTGCTGTCTGCAGGCCTGAACATCACCGACACACATGATTGGTTCTCAGCCTGGTCCCTTGTTCCAGAGCTTTCTTCTGATTGGCTGAATCTTTGAATGATGTGATGAAGTGTAGACGATGAAATCCACAGATTCTTTGTGATTTTACGTTGACGGACATTATTCTGAAATTGTTGCTCTATGTTCCAGAGCAGTCTTTACAGAGTGGTGAAGCCTCCAAACACTCAGCCTCTCTGTCATGTGACTAACCTGTGGACAGGTAACCTCATGCAGCTGTTTGCTTCCAGCTGCTCACGACTGTTACACACTTTGGTTGCCATGGTCTAACTTTTTAAATGTTCATATCATTTTACAAAAACAGATTTCTGTTTGAACTTTTGAGTCTTTGTGTTATTCCCATCGCCCCTAATGATTTCTACATTTTACACAGCAGACAACTTTATTTGGAACAGGGTTGTACTTTTATAAATGTCTGTTGTTTCTTTCTTTAATGAATTCTGCCATTTGCTGCAGCAGCCAAAGTTTCCTGCTGTGGATCAATAGAAGTTTGTCTTTAGAAGCAAAGAGAGAGAACCTTTGATCCAAAGAGATCTGGGCCAGCAGTGAATGACCCAACTGAAGTTCATCAGTCTGCCAACAGCAGCGTCTATAAAGGCTGAACGGCTCGGTGTGGGTTCCCACTTGTATTCTGAAGTCAAGCAGCTGTAGCATCATGAATCTGTGGTTCAGTCACTTACTGGTTGCGGGCCTGGTTCTGACCACCTTGGCTCTGACACCTGAAGAATGCCAACCCTTGACCAAGCCTTTGTCCCTGGCTGACTCCTCCATGGTAAGCCCTTCTGATTCCTGCCTCAGTCCTTAGGTTCGCGTTAGCAGTGAGGATTTCAAAGTGTGTTCAGGTTTTTGTTCAACTCTTGACCTCAGTCTGAGCCTGTTAGCACTTAGCATCCACCTTTAACTGTTTCCTGTCCAAGAACACAGTCTTTGTTTGGAAGTGCTGCAACTTTTTATCGACTTCCAGTAATGACACTGACTGACTCCATGTTTGTGTGCAGTTGCAGGGCAGGCTGAACTTCATCATGGGCTACACTGATACTGACGCATACAACGCCATCCTGAAGATAACTGACAGCTACTGGATGAAAATGACACCATCAGCATCTGACAAGAATGAACTAACCGTGCACGAGGAGAACAAGATGTGAGTTGATGACGCAACATATACATACTTCTGTAAATCAGTTTTATTGTAACTTAGAAAACATCTGAGGAAAGAACCCTAAAACATATTCAACACTGTTAAAACCTGCTGAAGGTGATCGATTTGTCTTCTTGGGTTCAGTTTCCTAACTTTATTTCTGTCTATATGCTGCTCCAGGCTCACATATCTCCAAATCATAACGTCCAGTTGGGTTCAGGGTTGCATGACTAAAGTACAGAATGACAACAAGAATCTGTTTTCAGATCAGAAATACGTAAATTAGAGGTTAGATTTAAATGTTTGAGTAAAGATAAGTTTGATAAAGTGGTATCTTCCACAAATCCTTTCCTAGCTTTAACATGGACAGGAAACAAAATATGAACTTAACTGTTCCACCATCTTTTTCTCCAGAAATGGATCCTGCATTGGTTTATCATTCAACATGACAATTGATGGCGACCATGTAGACATGTCACGTAAGTCACCTGATCTGACACAATGACACAATGACATGATGACACACACATTTTAACTGAGTGTGTCTGCAGGCCACTGATCACTGTGACCATCAGTGTTGGGTATAGTTACTTTGGGAAGTAGTTCATTAGGTTACAACATGACCATCAATTAAAAGTAATCTGTTACGTTACAGCGTCACCTTTGAATTAAAGTAACTCATGCGTTACCAAATGAACTCTGCAGGATAACAATAAGTGATATCACTGCTGAAGCTGTCAGACTTATAGTTTTGGTGCGAGACGCACTGATGGTTGGGTGATATGTCAAATATTTTTAACAATCCATCGTCAGTTCAACAACCACTGATTAAATTACTGTCAAATTAACAAATTAAAGGAATTGAACCAGCTGATGGATTCGTCCAATTAGCCGACCTGATTAGCGTTGTTGTTTGTTTTCTTTTCGTGTCAAACAACAAATCAGCTTCCAGAAAGTTCATCTTCATTTCTGTTTTTCTGGTTTGATTCTTCCTCAGTGCCCAACATCAGCACAGTGTTCCAAGTGCTTCCAGGCTGTGACGGCTGCGTGGTCTTCAGAACCAACTGCACCGCCAGTAACCTCAGCAAGTTATTTCATATGATGAACATCAACATCGACATTACCGACGAGGAGCTCACAACTCACGCTATTTATCTGATGGGTAGGAGTGAACGAGCTTCAGAGACACAAACAAACTCATTTTATATCTGAAACATGCAACACAACATTTTTCTGTTTGGTTTCCAGCCAGGGAGACGTCCGTGAAGGACTCGGACCTGGAACAATTCAAGCAGCAGGCGAGCTGCCTCGGCTTCACCGGAGAACCAAACTTCAGCTACGACCCCAAAAATGGTGCGTGACCTTTAAACCTGTGTGATTAAACAATGAAATCAATGTGTGGTCACATCAGACAGAAGTCATTTCTTTATCTGTCTGTCTCCCTGCAGATTTCTGTGCTGAAGGCGAGGGCTCTCATCTGTCACTCTGAAGTCCAACAACAAATATTCCAGAGTCAGGGTGGAAATAAAGACACATGAAGTGACTCAAAGCATCAGATGTGTGGTTCTTCATTCAGGCTGTTTGTGATCACATCAAACGCTGTAACAGCCACATGTTCAAACTGGAGGGCAGGGGACGGGAAGTTACAGGAACAGGAAGTTATTGTAGTTTTTGGTAGTTTGGCTGCTGATTTGACGCTCAGCAACACTCAGTCATGGACTGACATGTATTTTGTTATGTAACAGGTATTGACAGAACTTCAGAAGAGAGTTGGGTCCAAATACAAACGTCACTTCCATTAGATGCTCAAAACTTTTTTTTGTCAGTTAAAAAGTAAAGTAAATATTATTTCCAATGAATATTATCAGCTTGTTGGAGAGCTAACAATGATGAAACTAATGATAATGACAATAACGTCAGGTAGAATCAAACGTCAGTGTTTTTGCACTCGTACCGACTTCTACATGTGTAATGAATAAACAGTATTCTACAGTATTTTAAACTTGTTTCTGCTCAGTGGAAAAGTCTGAATCTAAAAATATGTCTCTCATGTCTGTGTCCAGATTTCATTCAGTCATGAATGAACCTCAGTATTTTAACAGGAGGAGTAAAAATAAGAACAAACATTAAACATTAGCTGTGCCGTGCTGTTACCTTTTCAGTCTTCAAAACACTGAACCAACACTTTGAAACATGCTGATGATACTTAGAATCAGTTTATTGTCTCTGTCTTTCATAAGCAGGACACAGTGCTATCACACACGTTATGTAATTTTCTATCCTGAGGTTACTCTGGGTCAGGCGTGGACCTCGAGGTCTGTGTCTCATTCTGGGCGTTCAGTATTTGTGGTGTTGTCTGTAGAGGTTTAAAGTCTGACCAGTCCAGTCCAACAGACTCAGACTCTTCTGATGAACTTTGAGTCTCTAATGATCAATAAATATGACAGCATCAGACATCAGAGGCTCCTCAACACTGTCTGAACTCCTGACCTCACCATTGACCATTGACCATTGACCTTTGACCATTGACCTTTGACCATTGACCATTGACTTCAGCAATTTCTCCACAACAACACACATACAAAAATCACGAAAATACTCATTTCTATACAGTGTTGCTTTAATGTTAGTCATTAGAACAATTGTTGTTTAAGTTTTCAGTCTTCCATTGGCGTCAATCATGAATATTGAAAGAAAACCTCAGTGCATGATTGGATTTCCATTAGGCTAGCCAAACCCACAGCAAAGGAGATCAGTGCTTGATTTGAGGCCTACCCAAGCATCAACCTCGGTGTCTGTGAGGTGAAGACACAAACTGCAGTTCCTCTTGTTGTTGATCACTAATTTGTTTGCCGTTCATTAATCGTGTGGTGGCAGATAAACTGAGACGGTGTGAGCCTTCTGGCTTCCCGTAGTTATCAGCCGTGTACTTGATGATGTGAATAATCATGATATCTTTGGAAAGTCTGTCTGAATGTAAAAATACGTGTTTGACTGAGTAAGTGTGAGTGTTGCTGAGCGTCAAATCAGCAGCCAAACTACCAAAAACTACAATAACTTCCTGTTCCTGTAACTTCCCGTCCCCTGCCCTCCAGTTTGAACATGTGGCTGTTACAGCGTTTGATGTGATCACAAACAGCCTGAATGAAGAACCACACATCTGATGCTTTGAGTCACTTCATGTGTCTTTATTTCCACCCTGACTCTGGAATATTTGTTGTTGGACTTCAGAGTGACAGATGAGAGCCCTCGCCTTCAGCACAGAAATCTGCAGGGAGACAGACAGATAAAGAAATGACTTCTGTCTGATGTGACCACACATTGATTTCATTGTTGAATCACACAGGTTTAAAGGTCACGCACCATTTTTGGGGTCGTAGCTGAAGTTTGGTTCTCCGGTGAAGCCGAGGCAGCTCGCCTGCTGCTTGAATTGTTCCAGGTCCGAGTCCTTCACGGACGTCTCCCTGGCTGGAAACCAAACAGAAAAATGTTGCGTTGCATGTTTCAGATATAAAATGAGTTTGTTTGTGTCTCTGAAGCTCGTTCACTCCTACCCATCAGATAAATAGCGTGAGTTGTGAGCTCCTCGTCGGTAATGTCGATGTTGATGTTCATCATATGAAATAACTTGCTGAGGTTACTGGCGGTGCTGTTGGCTCTGAAGACCACGCAGCCGTCACAGCCTGGAAGCACTTGGAACACTGTGCTGATGTTGGGCACTGAGGAAGAATCAAACCAGAAAAACAGAAATGAAGATGAACTTTCTGGAAGCTGATTTGTTGTTTGACACAAAAATAAAACAAACAACAACGCTAATCAGGTCGGCTAATTGGACGAATCCATCAGCTGGTTCAATTCCTTTAATTTGTTAATTTGACAGTAATTTAATCAGTGGTTGTTGAACTGACGATGGATTGTTAAAAATATTTGACATATCACCCAACCATCAGTGCGTCTCCCACCAAAACTATAAGTCTGACAGCTTCAGCAGTGATATCACTTATTGTTATCCTGCAGAGTTCATTTGGTAACGCATGAGTTACTTTAATTCAAAGGTGACGCTGTAACGTAACAGATTACTTTTAATTGATGGTCATGTTGTAACCTAATGAACTACTTCCCAAAGTAACTATACCCAACACTGATGGTCACAGTGATCAGTGGCCTGCAGACACACTCAGTTAAAATGTGTGTGTCATCATGTCATTGTGTCATTGTGTCAGATCAGGTGACTTACGTGACATGTCTACATGGTCGCCATCAATTGTCATGTTGAATGATAAACCAATGCAGGATCCATTTCTGGAGAAAAAGATGGTGGAACAGTTAAGTTCATATTTTGTTTCCTGTCCATGTTAAAGCTAGGAAAGGATTTGTGGAAGATACCACTTTATCAAACTTATCTTTACTCAAACATTTAAATCTAACCTCTAATTTACGTATTTCTGATCTGAAAACAGATTCTTGTTGTCATTCTGTACTTTAGTCATGCAACCCTGAACCCAACTGGACGTTATGATTTGGAGATATGTGAGCCTGGAGCAGCATATAGACAGAAATAAAGTTAGGAAACTGAACCCAAGAAGACAAATCGATCACCTTCAGCAGGTTTGAACAGTGTTGAATATGTTTTAGGGTTCTTTCCTCAGATGTTTTCTAAGTTACAATAAAACTGATTTACAGAAGTATTTATATGTTGCGTCATCAACTCACATCTTGTTCTCCTCGTGCACGGTTAGTTCATTCTTGTCAGATGCTGATGGTGTCATTTTCATCCAGTAGCTGTCAGTTATCTTCAGGATGGCGTTGTATGCGTCAGTATCAGTGTAGCCCATGATGAAGTTCAGCCTGCCCTGCAACTGCACACAAACATGGAGTCAGTCAGTGTCATTACTGGAAGTCGATAAAAAGTTGCAGCACTTCCAAACAAAGACTGTGTTCTTGGACAGGAAACAGTTAAAGGTGGATGCTAAGTGCTAACAGGCTCAGACTGAGGTCAAGAGTTGAACAAAAACCTGAACACACTTTGAAATCCTCACTGCTAACACTAACCTAAGGACTGAGGCAGGAATCAGAAGGGCTTACCATGGAGGAGTCAGCCAGGGACAAAGGCTTGGTCAAGGGTTGGCATTCTTCAGGTGTCAGAGCCAAGGTGGTCAGAACCAGGCCCGCAACCAGTAAGTGACTGAACCACAGATTCATGATGCTACAGCTGCTTGACTTCAGAATACAAGTGGGAACCCACACCGAGCCGTTCAGCCTTTATAGACGCTGCTGTTGGCAGACTGATGAACTTCTGGACTTTTCTGTTGTTATGTAATAGTGATTTTATTCCAGAGTTGTGTCACTCACCGTCTGTCCATCTCTCTTTGCTTGAACAAACTAAACCTTTATTGATCCTCAGCAGGAAATTTTGGTTGTTGCAGCAAATGACAGAAATCAGTGAAAAAAAAAAAAATGAAAGAAAGAAATAATAGACGTTAATAAAAGTACAACCCTGTTCCCAAGGAAAGTCAAAATGTAAAATAAATGTGATGATGTAAAAACACTAAACCTCCACATTTAATGAAAATAACACAACAGAGAAATTTGATTGTTTTTGTAAAATGATGAACATTTTGAATTTAATGGCAGCATTGACAATAAAAGACTGTAAACAGCATCAGTACCACTGTTGGTCTACCAAGATGAACAAGCAGACATAAAAACTGTTTCGTTCCTGCTGCCATCGACCTTCTGAAGCTCCGTGTCAAATTGTTTTGTGGGATGAATTATTGTTCATTTACTGGATGTTTGTTATTCATGTTTCAAATTCAAATTGCGCCCTGGGGATAATGAAGATACCTTGAACCTTGACCCCTGAACCTGTCTGCTGTCTTCAGGAGCCCAAAAGACCTCCTTCAGCTCGACGGCCTCTTTGCCGTCATGACCTTCTGGCTTCATCTCCTACTACCAACACAATGGAGGCTTTGACTCACGGTGTGAGAGACCTCACGGACAGCAACCTCCACCTCACTACCTGTTTGGGTTTACCAGGTCTGTGATTGGCCAGTACAGCACACTACACCTGTGATTGACAGGTGCTGTAGGGAACTTTGATCCAGGTGACGTGAAGGTGACATTTAACTCGAGCTGACTTTGCAGATTTGCATCATAGAAGACTGAAGTGTTCAGTGAGTCTCTCTGCGTGTAGAGTGTGTTCATGAACACTAGGGGGAGTCACAGTTCAAATAACAGATCTGAATCATCGTCATGTGACTCGGTTTTAAAGGGGACAATAAAGACCAGCACACAGTCTGTCTTTGATTTATTGCTGCATTAAAAACAAAAGAAGAGCTGAAAGTCAGAAACACTAAACGTCTGAACTTCTGTTCTCTCATTCATTATCTGATATGTCACAATATATGCAAAACAAACAAAAGAAGGAGTCCTGGTGGTTCTTCCATTGACGGATGATGGAGGCCACTATGCTCATTGGACACAATCCTGTCTCTGAGGTCTACAGACAGTGCTTTGGACTTCATGGCTTGGTTTGTGGGACAAAGGCTTGATCAAGGGTTGGCACTTTTCAGGTGTCAGAACCAGGCCCGCAACCAGTAAGTGACTGAACCACAGATTCATGATGCTTTAGCTGCTTGACTTCAGAATACAAGTGGGAACCCACACCGAGCCGTTCAGCCTTTATAGACGCTGCTGTTGGCAGACTGATGAACTTCAGTTGGGTCATTGACTGCTGGCCCAGATCTCTTAGCTTTTTAAAAGATAAACCTAACCTACAGATTGTTGTTCAAAGAAGAGCTGAAGAACAATGAAACATGAGCGTGAACAACTCTGTTCAAACCAGTTTTACACGGCGTGCAAACTGTTTGTAAAAAAAGACAAAATGACAGTTTGACAGATTCATTTATGATGTGGTTACATGATGAAACCTTGTTTTTGTCTGTATTAATATAGAGATGTTGTAGAAGTATAATATAGAACATAAGGCAGGCTAATGTAACATTGACATAACCTTCGCCACCGACAACACTTAAATACACTGAGCGTACAGTACAACACACAACCGCTTCAGTCCAGCCTGAACACTAGAACAGTTCTGAATCATCATCATCAGTCAGAAACACTAAACGTCTGAACTTCTGTTCTCTCATTCAGTATCTGATATGTCACAATATTTACAAAACAAACAAAAGCTGGAAAGCTGTTTCTGGGAGATGAACTCTAGAAAACATGTAACCATGGACATGTTTCCAAAGATCTGTTTTCCTTCCTTTGTGTTTCCATCTCTCTCTGATCACCGAAGGTATATAACCTTCATTTAACCTTCTGGACCAGATCGTTCAGTCTCCATCACGGTAACATCACAGCCAAATCTAAGGTGTGGTGGAATAGATTAAAAAAATGAAGGATGTGAAGAAGAATTCAGGAAAAGACGAGGCTACGTAAAGTTGAGACAGCGAATGTTATTGACGTATCTGTAGTGCACTCAGGAAATTAAAAGAAAATGAATGAATGCAGTGCAGTGAGGACACGTGATATTCATATTCAGTGTTTAGTCATTACATCAGTATTTATTGTGGAAAACATTTACTGTAGCACGACATCCTGTCAGTTCAAAAACCTCATCTTCACATTTGCTGATTTAAATCTTTTCACATAATTTGTGAATTTTATTCTCATCTTGAATCTGAAACTTTTGAAACAATGTCAGCGTCTAATAATGAACATTTTGGTCATTTTTAATAAGTATTGTTTGTGCATGTGTGTCGCATGTAGCATGAACTTCAGAGGTATTTGTACAGAGCCAGGCTAGCTGTTCCCCTCTGTTTCCAGTCTTTATGCTAAGCTAGGCTAACCCTGTCTTGACTCACAGACATGAGTCTGATCCATGTGGTCACCTCAATGTCTAAGGCTGTTTTGAACAGTTCATAATTTGGAGGTTATGAGGTTTTTGTGCTGACAGGTGTACCGTGGCGGTGGTAGGTGATGTCACCGATCCTCCAGAGTCTGCACCAACAACGACAAAAAGTCATGTTTGATTGAACTTTATAACTTTATTCAGTGATTTCACGGCGTCTAAGAATCTCTTGGCGGCGCCCTCGTTTCACACTTACTTCAAGCTGACGCTGTCAGCTTAGCTAACATCAGCATAAAGGATGGCTGAGTCAGAGAAAGTCCTGAGGAGAGGACCTCCGTCTGCTCAGCAGGTGGAGGCGACTTCTAAGAGTCTGCGTGACCCGGTCAGTCCTCCCTCCGTCTGTTTACGGACTCGATGACATAACTTCCAACAGAAGAGTTGGAAGCTGAGTCTTCACTGAAGTGAATAAAGTCAGCTTGACTTTATTTTCTGTGTTTTGATTCTCAGAGTCTTCATCTTTCAAATTATCTCCAATATTTACCACGATTCTGCTCACAGTTAACGTTAATCTAACGTTAATCTAACGTTAATCTTAAATTAATTCCATTGGTCCACTTCGTTTGCTTTCATGGCTGTAGCACATTTCTCATCTGGCAACCCGGAGCGTGGACGTGGGCAGTGCGTGGGATCAAACCGGATCAAACTGGATCAAACACAAACAGATTTCAAAAAGTTTCCTTCCTGTCTGATGACACAGCACGGCCATGTTATGATGGAACACATGAACACTGAAGACCATCACTCACAGGAGATGAGCAGCAGAGTCGTCACGATGAAGATGACGAAGATGTTTGGGCCCATTTTGTTCAGCATGTTGAGTTCTGTTGATTCTGCTGTCACAGAGTTTGACTTATTGTGTGGAGGTGGAGATCTGCCGTCCAATCAGAGGCTTTGTTTGGATGATGACCTGATTGGCTGAGTGTCAGCTTGTGGATGAACCCGGTCCAAGACTTATTTTGTTGACCCACAACATGCTGAACTCTGCAGTCTGGAAAGTTTAACCCACGAGCAGCTGACAGAGGGAGTCACAGAGACTACGTCCAGGTTTTAGACAGTCTGTGGGGACGTCACGGAGACTACGTCCAGGTTTTAGACAGTCTGCAGGGACGTCACGGAGACTACGTCCAGGTTTCAGTCTGCGGGGACGTCACAACACCTTCAACTTAACAACACAAGACGTCTGGAAAGACTGAAAACTATCTGTGGGAATCTCGGTGAGAGACAGAAACAGATTCAATGAAGTGGTCAAGAGGTTCCAGCTCTGTCCTGGACTGCCCTCTAGACTCTATAGAGGAAGCGTGGCAGAGGAGCAAAGCTGACTCCTCTCACCTCCTGATGAGACTATTATTTATTTCTTCTACTGATTTCTGTCATTCTGCTTATTTATGCATATTATCTTTATCTTTAAAGCAAAGAGAGAACCTTTGATCCAAAGAGATCTGGGCCAGCAGTGAATGACCCAACTGAAGTTCATCAGTCTGCCAACAGCAGCGTCTATAAAGGCTGAACGGCTCGGTGTGGGTTCCCACTTGTATTCTGAAGTCAAGCAGCTGTAGCATCATGAATCTGTGGTTCAGTCACTTACTGGTTGCGGGCCTGGTTCTGACCACCTTGGCTCTGACACCTGAAGAATGCCAACCCTTGACCAAGCCTTTGTCCCTGGCTGACTCCTCCATGGTAAGCCCTTCTGATTCCTGCCTCAGTCCTTAGGTTAGCGTTAGCAGTGAGGATTTCAAAGTGTGTTCAGGTTTTTGTTCAACTCTTGACCTCAGTCTGAGCCTGTTAGCACTTAGCATCCACCTTTAACTGTTTCCTGTCCAAGAACACAGTCTTTGTTTGGAAGTGCTGCAACTTTAGAAGACATTTAAATCATTTAGGATGAAACCTTCTTTTCCTTCAAAGCTCTAAACACAAACAGACGTATCAGAAGTCAAATATTTCAAAACTGGCAGAAAGATCTGATGTTAAAGATGAAAGATATGATCATAGAATAAGTAAACACGTCAGGATTCTGACTGACTCCATGTTTGTGTGCAGTTGCAGGGCAGGCTGAACTTGATGATGGGCTACAGTGATGCCGAAGCTGTTAATACCATCCTGAAGTCAACTGACAGCTACTGGATGAAAATGACACCATCAGCATCTGACAAGAATGAACTAACCGTGCACGAGGAGAACAAGATGTGAGTTGATGACGCAACATATAAATACTTCTGTAAATCAGTTTTATTGTAACTTAGAAAACATCTGAGGAAAGAACCCTAAAACATATTCAACACTGTTAAAACCTGCTGAAGGTGATCGATTTGTCTTCTTGGGTTCAGTTTCCTAACTTTATTTCTGTCTATATGCTGCTCCAGGCTCACATATCTCCAAATCATAACGTCCAGGTCCACCGCTATGCAGACGATACTCTGTTTTATCTGTGTGTCACGCAAACCTCTTGAATCAAGTTAAAGGCAACATACAGTTCAATTCAGTTTTATTTATATAGCTCCGAATCATAACAGAAGTTATGTAAATATACAATAAATATAATTGTGTGTCGTCAGCATAACAATGAAGTGGTCCTAGTACAGAACCTTGTGGGACTCCATGACAAACTTTGGTCTGCATGGACGATTCATCATTGACGTGAACAAACTGAGATCGATCTAAGAAATACGACTTAAACCAGTTTAGGGCAGTTCCTTTGATGCCAGTTTGATGTTCCAGTCTCTGTAAAAGAATTTGATGGTCAATGGTGTCAAATGCAGCACTAAGATCTAACAGGACAAGTACAGAGATGAGTCCTTTAACTCTAAATTCTCATGTCGTAAGTTAATAACAATCTTTGTCACACAGCCGACTTAACATGGACGAGAAGTCCTTCAACAAAATATGAACTTTACTCGTCCTCCGTCTGTTTTTCAGTAATGGATCGTGCATTGGTTTATCATTCAACATGAGAATTGACGGCGATGCTGGAGAAATGTCAGGTAAGTCACGCTAGCATGCTGATGTTTTTAGCTTACTTAGCACAAAGCAGCACAGATCCTGAGAACATACGGAGGACGAACAGTGAGCTTAAATTCTCAGACTTTCAATGCCAAAATGTGAATTTCTTTGATTCTTCCTCAGTGGGAAACATCAGCAAAGCATTCCATGTTCTTCCGAGCTGTGACGGCTGCGTGGTCTTCAAATCAAACATTACTGGCAGAAACGTGGGCAAGTTATTTCGTCAAAGTAACATCAACATGGACCTCACGGACGAGGAGCTCACAACTCACGCAACTTTCCTGCTGGGTAGGAGTGAACGAGCTTCAGAGACACAAACAAACTCATTTTATATCTGAAACATGCAACGCAACATTTTTCTGTTTGGTTTCCAGCCAGGGAGACGTCCGTGAAGGACTCGGACCTGGAACAATTCAAGCAGCAGGCGAGCTGCCTCGGCTTCACCGGAGAACCAAACTTCAGCTACGACCCCAAAAATGGTGCGTGACCTTTAAACCTGTGTGATTAAACAATGAAATCAATGTGTGGTCACATCAGACAGAAGTCATTTCTTTATCTGTCTGTCTCCCTGCAGATTTCTGTGCTGAAGGCGAGGGCTCTCATCTGTCACTCTGAAGTCCAACAACAAATATTCCAGAGTCAGGGTGGAAATAAAGACACATGAAGTGACTCAAAGCATCAGATGTGTGGTTCTTCATTCAGGCTGTTTGTGATCACATCAAACGCTGTAACAGCCACATGTTCAAACTGGAGGGCAGGGGACGGGAAGTTACAGGAACAGGAAGTTATTGTAGTTTTTGGTAGTTTGGCTGCTGATTTGACGCTCAGCAACACTCAGTCATGGACTGACATGTATTTTGTTATGTAACAGGTATTGACAGAACTTCAGAAGAGAGTTGGGTCCAAATACAAACGTCACTTCCATTAGATGCTCAAAACTTTTTTTTGTCAGTTAAAAAGTAAAGTAAATATTATTTCCAATGAATATTATCAGCTTGTTGGAGAGCTAACAATGATGAAACTAATGATAATGACAATAACGTCAGGTAGAATCAAACGTCAGTGTTTTTGCACTCGTACCGACTTCTACATGTGTAATGAATAAACAGTATTCTACAGTATTTTAAACTTGTTTCTGCTCAGTGGAAAAGTCTGAATCTAAAAATATGTCTCTCATGTCTGTGTCCAGATTTCATTCAGTCATGAATGAACCTCAGTATTTTAACAGGAGGAGTAAAAATAAGAACAAACATTAAACATTAGCTGTGCCGTGCTGTTACCTTTTCAGTCTTCAAAACACTGAACCAACACTTTGAAACATGCTGATGATACTTAGAATCAGTTTATTGTCTCTGTCTTTCATAAGCAGGACACAGTGCTATCACACACGTTATGTAATTTTCTATCCTGAGGTTACTCTGGGTCAGGCGTGGACCTCGAGGTCTGTGTCTCATTCTGGGCGTTCAGTATTTGTGGTGTTGTCTGTAGAGGTTTAAAGTCTGACCAGTCCAGTCCAACAGACTCAGACTCTTCTGATGAACTTTGAGTCTCTAATGATCAATAAATATGACAGCATCAGACATCAGAGGCTCCTCAACACTGTCTGAACTCCTGACCTCACCATTGACCATTGACCATTGACCTTTGACCATTGACCTTTGACCATTGACCATTGACTTCAGCAATTTCTCCACAACAACACACATACAAAAATCACGAAAATACTCATTTCTATACAGTGTTGCTTTAATGTTAGTCATTAGAACAATTGTTGTTTAAGTTTTCAGTCTTCCATTGGCGTCAATCATGAATATTGAAAGAAAACCTCAGTGCATGATTGGATTTCCATTAGGCTAGCCAAACCCACAGCAAAGGAGATCAGTGCTTGATTTGAGGCCTACCCAAGCATCAACCTCGGTGTCTGTGAGGTGAAGACACAAACTGCAGTTCCTCTTGTTGTTGATCACTAATTTGTTTGCCGTTCATTAATCGTGTGGTGGCAGATAAACTGAGACGGTGTGAGCCTTCTGGCTTCCCGTAGTTATCAGCCGTGTACTTGATGATGTGAATAATCATGATATCTTTGGAAAGTCTGTCTGAATGTAAAAATACGTGTTTGACTGAGTAAGTGTGAGTGTTGCTGAGCGTCAAATCAGCAGCCAAACTACCAAAAACTACAATAACTTCCTGTTCCTGTAACTTCCCGTCCCCTGCCCTCCAGTTTGAACATGTGGCTGTTACAGCGTTTGATGTGATCACAAACAGCCTGAATGAAGAACCACACATCTGATGCTTTGAGTCACTTCATGTGTCTTTATTTCCACCCTGACTCTGGAATATTTGTTGTTGGACTTCAGAGTGACAGATGAGAGCCCTCGCCTTCAGCACAGAAATCTGCAGGGAGACAGACAGATAAAGAAATGACTTCTGTCTGATGTGACCACACATTGATTTCATTGTTTAATCACACAGGTTTAAAGGTCACGCACCATTTTTGGGGTCGTAGCTGAAGTTTGGTTCTCCGGTGAAGCCGAGGCAGCTCGCCTGCTGCTTGAATTGTTCCAGGTCCGAGTCCTTCACGGACGTCTCCCTGGCTGGAAACCAAACAGAAAAATGTTGCGTTGCATGTTTCAGATATAAAATGAGTTTGTTTGTGTCTCTGAAGCTCGTTCACTCCTACCCATCAGATAAATAGCGTGAGTTGTGAGCTCCTCGTCGGTAATGTCGATGTTGATGTTCATCATATGAAATAACTTGCTGAGGTTACTGGCGGTGCTGTTGGCTCTGAAGACCACGCAGCCGTCACAGCCTGGAAGCACTTGGAACACTGTGCTGATGTTGGGCACTGAGGAAGAATCAAACCAGAAAAACAGAAATGAAGATGAACTTTCTGGAAGCTGATTTGTTGTTTGACACAAAAATAAAACAAACAACAACGCTAATCAGGTCGGCTAATTGGACGAATCCATCAGCTGGTTCAATTCCTTTAATTTGTTAATTTGACAGTAATTTAATCAGTGGTTGTTGAACTGACGATGGATTGTTAAAAATATTTGACATATCACCCAACCATCAGTGCGTCTCCCACCAAAACTATAAGTCTGACAGCTTCAGCAGTGATATCACTTATTGTTATCCTGCAGAGTTCATTTGGTAACGCATGAGTTACTTTAATTCAAAGGTGACGCTGTAACGTAACAGATTACTTTTAATTGATGGTCATGTTGTAACCTAATGAACTACTTCCCAAAGTAACTATACCCAACACTGATGGTCACAGTGATCAGTGGCCTGCAGACACACTCAGTTAAAATGTGTGTGTCATCATGTCATTGTGTCATTGTGTCAGATCAGGTGACTTACGTGACATGTCTACATGGTCGCCATCAATTGTCATGTTGAATGATAAACCAATGCAGGATCCATTTCTGGAGAAAAAGATGGTGGAACAGTTAAGTTCATATTTTGTTTCCTGTCCATGTTAAAGCTAGGAAAGGATTTGTGGAAGATACCACTTTATCAAACTTATCTTTACTCAAACATTTAAATCTAACCTCTAATTTACGTATTTCTGATCTGAAAACAGATTCTTGTTGTCATTCTGTACTTTAGTCATGCAACCCTGAACCCAACTGGACGTTATGATTTGGAGATATGTGAGCCTGGAGCAGCATATAGACAGAAATAAAGTTAGGAAACTGAACCCAAGAAGACAAATCGATCACCTTCAGCAGGTTTGAACAGTGTTGAATATGTTTTAGGGTTCTTTCCTCAGATGTTTTCTAAGTTACAATAAAACTGATTTACAGAAGTATTTATATGTTGCGTCATCAACTCACATCTTGTTCTCCTCGTGCACGGTTAGTTCATTCTTGTCAGATGCTGATGGTGTCATTTTCATCCAGTAGCTGTCAGTTATCTTCAGGATGGCGTTGTATGCGTCAGTATCAGTGTAGCCCATGATGAAGTTCAGCCTGCCCTGCAACTGCACACAAACATGGAGTCAGTCAGTGTCATTACTGGAAGTCGATAAAAAGTTGCAGCACTTCCAAACAAAGACTGTGTTCTTGGACAGGAAACAGTTAAAGGTGGATGCTAAGTGCTAACAGGCTCAGACTGAGGTCAAGAGTTGAACAAAAACCTGAACACACTTTGAAATCCTCACTGCTAACACTAACCTAAGGACTGAGGCAGGAATCAGAAGGGCTTACCATGGAGGAGTCAGCCAGGGACAAAGGCTTGGTCAAGGGTTGGCATTCTTCAGGTGTCAGAGCCAAGGTGGTCAGAACCAGGCCCGCAACCAGTAAGTGACTGAACCACAGATTCATGATGCTACAGCTGCTTGACTTCAGAATACAAGTGGGAACCCACACCGAGCCGTTCAGCCTTTATAGACGCTGCTGTTGGCAGACTGATGAACTTCTGGACTTTTCTGTTGTTATGTAATAGTGATTTTATTCCAGAGTTGTGTCACTCACCGTCTGTCCATCTCTCTTTGCTTGAACAAACTAAACCTTTATTGATCCTCAGCAGGAAATTTTGGTTGTTGCAGCAAATGACAGAAATCAGTGAAAAAAAAAAAAATGAAAGAAAGAAATAATAGACGTTAATAAAAGTACAACCCTGTTCCCAAGGAAAGTCAAAATGTAAAATAAATGTGATGATGTAAAAACACTAAACCTCCACATTTAATGAAAATAACACAACAGAGAAATTTGATTGTTTTTGTAAAATGATGAACATTTTGAATTTAATGGCAGCATTGACAATAAAAGACTGTAAACAGCATCAGTACCACTGTTGGTCTACCAAGATGAACAAGCAGACATAAAAACTGTTTCGTTCCTGCTGCCATCGACCTTCTGAAGCTCCGTGTCAAATTGTTTTGTGGGATGAATTATTGTTCATTTACTGGATGTTTGTTATTCATGTTTCAAATTCAAATTGCGCCCTGGGGATAATGAAGATACCTTGAACCTTGACCCCTGAACCTGTCTGCTGTCTTCAGGAGCCCAAAAGACCTCCTTCAGCTCGACGGCCTCTTTGCCGTCATGACCTTCTGGCTTCATCTCCTACTACCAACACAATGGAGGCTTTGACTCACGGTGTGAGAGACCTCACGGACAGCAACCTCCACCTCACTACCTGTTTGGGTTTACCAGGTCTGTGATTGGCCAGTACAGCACACTACACCTGTGATTGACAGGTGCTGTAGGGAACTTTGATCCAGGTGACGTGAAGGTGACATTTAACTCGAGCTGACTTTGCAGATTTGCATCATAGAAGACTGAAGTGTTCAGTGAGTCTCTCTGCGTGTAGAGTGTGTTCATGAACACTAGGGGGAGTCACAGTTCAAATAACAGATCTGAATCATCGTCATGTGACTCGGTTTTAAAGGGGACAATAAAGACCAGCACACAGTCTGTCTTTGATTTATTGCTGCATTAAAAACAAAAGAAGAGCTGAAAGTCAGAAACACTAAACGTCTGAACTTCTGTTCTCTCATTCATTATCTGATATGTCACAATATATGCAAAACAAACAAAAGAAGGAGTCCTGGTGGTTCTTCCATTGACGGATGATGGAGGCCACTATGCTCATTGGACACAATCCTGTCTCTGAGGTCTACAGACAGTGCTTTGGACTTCATGGCTTGGTTTGTGGGACAAAGGCTTGATCAAGGGTTGGCACTTTTCAGGTGTCAGAACCAGGCCCGCAACCAGTAAGTGACTGAACCACAGATTCATGATGCTTTAGCTGCTTGACTTCAGAATACAAGTGGGAACCCACACCGAGCCGTTCAGCCTTTATAGACGCTGCTGTTGGCAGACTGATGAACTTCAGTTGGGTCATTGACTGCTGGCCCAGATCTCTTAGCTTTTTAAAAGATAAACCTAACCTACAGATTGTTGTTCAAAGAAGAGCTGAAGAACAATGAAACATGAGCGTGAACAACTCTGTTCAAACCAGTTTTACACGGCGTGCAAACTGTTTGTAAAAAAAGACAAAATGACAGTTTGACAGATTCATTTATGATGTGGTTACATGATGAAACCTTGTTTTTGTCTGTATTAATATAGAGATGTTGTAGAAGTATAATATAGAACATAAGGCAGGCTAATGTAACATTGACATAACCTTCGCCACCGACAACACTTAAATACACTGAGCGTACAGTACAACACACAACCGCTTCAGTCCAGCCTGAACACTAGAACAGTTCTGAATCATCATCATCAGTCAGAAACACTAAACGTCTGAACTTCTGTTCTCTCATTCAGTATCTGATATGTCACAATATTTACAAAACAAACAAAAGCTGGAAAGCTGTTTCTGGGAGATGAACTCTAGAAAACATGTAACCATGGACATGTTTCCAAAGATCTGTTTTCCTTCCTTTGTGTTTCCATCTCTCTCTGATCACCGAAGGTATATAACCTTCATTTAACCTTCTGGACCAGATCGTTCAGTCTCCATCACGGTAACATCACAGCCAAATCTAAGGTGTGGTGGAATAGATTAAAAAAATGAAGGATGTGAAGAAGAATTCAGGAAAAGACGAGGCTACGTAAAGTTGAGACAGCGAATGTTATTGACGTATCTGTAGTGCACTCAGGAAATTAAAAGAAAATGAATGAATGCAGTGCAGTGAGGACACGTGATATTCATATTCAGTGTTTAGTCATTACATCAGTATTTATTGTGGAAAACATTTACTGTAGCACGACATCCTGTCAGTTCAAAAACCTCATCTTCACATTTGCTGATTTAAATCTTTTCACATAATTTGTGAATTTTATTCTCATCTTGAATCTGAAACTTTTGAAACAATGTCAGCGTCTAATAATGAACATTTTGGTCATTTTTAATAAGTATTGTTTGTGCATGTGTGTCGCATGTAGCATGAACTTCAGAGGTATTTGTACAGAGCCAGGCTAGCTGTTCCCCTCTGTTTCCAGTCTTTATGCTAAGCTAGGCTAACCCTGTCTTGACTCACAGACATGAGTCTGATCCATGTGGTCACCTCAATGTCTAAGGCTGTTTTGAACAGTTCATAATTTGGAGGTTATGAGGTTTTTGTGCTGACAGGTGTACCGTGGCGGTGGTAGGTGATGTCACCGATCCTCCAGAGTCTGCACCAACAACGACAAAAAGTCATGTTTGATTGAACTTTATAACTTTATTCAGTGATTTCACGGCGTCTAAGAATCTCTTGGCGGCGCCCTCGTTTCACACTTACTTCAAGCTGACGCTGTCAGCTTAGCTAACATCAGCATAAAGGATGGCTGAGTCAGAGAAAGTCCTGAGGAGAGGACCTCCGTCTGCTCAGCAGGTGGAGGCGACTTCTAAGAGTCTGCGTGACCCGGTCAGTCCTCCCTCCGTCTGTTTACGGACTCGATGACATAACTTCCAACAGAAGAGTTGGAAGCTGAGTCTTCACTGAAGTGAATAAAGTCAGCTTGACTTTATTTTCTGTGTTTTGATTCTCAGAGTCTTCATCTTTCAAATTATCTCCAATATTTACCACGATTCTGCTCACAGTTAACGTTAATCTAACGTTAATCTAACGTTAATCTTAAATTAATTCCATTGGTCCACTTCGTTTGCTTTCATGGCTGTAGCACATTTCTCATCTGGCAACCCGGAGCGTGGACGTGGGCAGTGCGTGGGATCAAACCGGATCAAACTGGATCAAACACAAACAGATTTCAAAAAGTTTCCTTCCTGTCTGATGACACAGCACGGCCATGTTATGATGGAACACATGAACACTGAAGACCATCACTCACAGGAGATGAGCAGCAGAGTCGTCACGATGAAGATGACGAAGATGTTTGGGCCCATTTTGTTCAGCATGTTGAGTTCTGTTGATTCTGCTGTCACAGAGTTTGACTTATTGTGTGGAGGTGGAGATCTGCCGTCCAATCAGAGGCTTTGTTTGGATGATGACCTGATTGGCTGAGTGTCAGCTTGTGGATGAACCCGGTCCAAGACTTATTTTGTTGACCCACAACATGCTGAACTCTGCAGTCTGGAAAGTTTAACCCACGAGCAGCTGACAGAGGGAGTCACAGAGACTACGTCCAGGTTTTAGACAGTCTGTGGGGACGTCACGGAGACTACGTCCAGGTTTTAGACAGTCTGCAGGGACGTCACGGAGACTACGTCCAGGTTTCAGTCTGCGGGGACGTCACAACACCTTCAACTTAACAACACAAGACGTCTGGAAAGACTGAAAACTATCTGTGGGAATCTCGGTGAGAGACAGAAACAGATTCAATGAAGTGGTCAAGAGGTTCCAGCTCTGTCCTGGACTGCCCTCTAGACTCTATAGAGGAAGCGTGGCAGAGGAGCAAAGCTGACTCCTCTCACCTCCTGATGAGACTATTATTTATTTCTTCTACTGATTTCTGTCATTCTGCTTATTTATGCATATTATCTTTATCTTTAAAGCAAAGAGAGAACCTTTGATCCAAAGAGATCTGGGCCAGCAGTGAATGACCCAACTGAAGTTCATCAGTCTGCCAACAGCAGCGTCTATAAAGGCTGAACGGCTCGGTGTGGGTTCCCACTTGTATTCTGAAGTCAAGCAGCTGTAGCATCATGAATCTGTGGTTCAGTCACTTACTGGTTGCGGGCCTGGTTCTGACCACCTTGGCTCTGACACCTGAAGAATGCCAACCCTTGACCAAGCCTTTGTCCCTGGCTGACTCCTCCATGGTAAGCCCTTCTGATTCCTGCCTCAGTCCTTAGGTTAGCGTTAGCAGTGAGGATTTCAAAGTGTGTTCAGGTTTTTGTTCAACTCTTGACCTCAGTCTGAGCCTGTTAGCACTTAGCATCCACCTTTAACTGTTTCCTGTCCAAGAACACAGTCTTTGTTTGGAAGTGCTGCAACTTTAGAAGACATTTAAATCATTTAGGATGAAACCTTCTTTTCCTTCAAAGCTCTAAACACAAACAGACGTATCAGAAGTCAAATATTTCAAAACTGGCAGAAAGATCTGATGTTAAAGATGAAAGATATGATCATAGAATAAGTAAACACGTCAGGATTCTGACTGACTCCATGTTTGTGTGCAGTTGCAGGGCAGGCTGAACTTGATGATGGGCTACAGTGATGCCGAAGCTGTTAATACCATCCTGAAGTCAACTGACAGCTACTGGATGAAAATGACACCATCAGCATCTGACAAGAATGAACTAACCGTGCACGAGGAGAACAAGATGTGAGTTGATGACGCAACATATAAATACTTCTGTAAATCAGTTTTATTGTAACTTAGAAAACATCTGAGGAAAGAACCCTAAAACATATTCAACACTGTTAAAACCTGCTGAAGGTGATCGATTTGTCTTCTTGGGTTCAGTTTCCTAACTTTATTTCTGTCTATATGCTGCTCCAGGCTCACATATCTCCAAATCATAACGTCCAGGTCCACCGCTATGCAGACGATACTCTGTTTTATCTGTGTGTCACGCAAACCTCTTGAATCAAGTTAAAGGCAACATACAGTTCAATTCAGTTTTATTTATATAGCTCCGAATCATAACAGAAGTTATGTAAATATACAATAAATATAATTGTGTGTCGTCAGCATAACAATGAAGTGGTCCTAGTACAGAACCTTGTGGGACTCCATGACAAACTTTGGTCTGCATGGACGATTCATCATTGACGTGAACAAACTGAGATCGATCTAAGAAATACGACTTAAACCAGTTTAGGGCAGTTCCTTTGATGCCAGTTTGATGTTCCAGTCTCTGTAAAAGAATTTGATGGTCAATGGTGTCAAATGCAGCACTAAGATCTAACAGGACAAGTACAGAGATGAGTCCTTTAACTCTAAATTCTCATGTCGTAAGTTAATAACAATCTTTGTCACACAGCCGACTTAACATGGACGAGAAGTCCTTCAACAAAATATGAACTTTACTCGTCCTCCGTCTGTTTTTCAGTAATGGATCGTGCATTGGTTTATCATTCAACATGAGAATTGACGGCGATGCTGGAGAAATGTCAGGTAAGTCACGCTAGCATGCTGATGTTTTTAGCTTACTTAGCACAAAGCAGCACAGATCCTGAGAACATACGGAGGACGAACAGTGAGCTTAAATTCTCAGACTTTCAATGCCAAAATGTGAATTTCTTTGATTCTTCCTCAGTGGGAAACATCAGCAAAGCATTCCATGTTCTTCCGAGCTGTGACGGCTGCGTGGTCTTCAAATCAAACATTACTGGCAGAAACGTGGGCAAGTTATTTCGTCAAAGTAACATCAACATGGACCTCACGGACGAGGAGCTCACAACTCACGCAACTTTCCTGCTGGGTAGGAGTGAACGAGCTTCAGAGACACAAACAAACTCATTTTATATCTGAAACATGCAACGCAACATTTTTCTGTTTGGTTTCCAGCCAGGGAGACGTCCGTGAAGGACTCGGACCTGGAACAATTCAAGCAGCAGGCGAGCTGCCTCGGCTTCACCGGAGAACCAAACTTCAGCTACGACCCCAAAAATGGTGCGTGACCTTTAAACCTGTGTGATTAAACAATGAAATCAATGTGTGGTCACATCAGACAGAAGTCATTTCTTTATCTGTCTGTCTCCCTGCAGATTTCTGTGCTGAAGGCGAGGGCTCTCATCTGTCACTCTGAAGTCCAACAACAAATATTCCAGAGTCAGGGTGGAAATAAAGACACATGAAGTGACTCAAAGCATCAGATGTGTGGTTCTTCATTCAGGCTGTTTGTGATCACATCAAACGCTGTAACAGCCACATGTTCAAACTGGAGGGCAGGGGACGGGAAGTTACAGGAACAGGAAGTTATTGTAGTTTTTGGTAGTTTGGCTGCTGATTTGACGCTCAGCAACACTCACACTTACTCAGTCAAACACGTATTTTTACATTCAGACAGACTTTCCAAAGATATCATGATTATTCACATCATCAAGTACACGGCTGATAACTACGGGAAGCCAGAAGGCTCACACCGTCTCAGTTTATCTGCCACCACACGATTAATGAACATGTTTGTTAAAGACCTGAACCTAAAGACAGACTAATTAACTAATGAACTAAATAACTATGATTTAGAATTGATTTGTTTTCTAACCTGTGGTTCTTCTCACACGTGAATACTTTGTTTTGTGGCTGCTTGTTAGTTACACTACAGATTCATACAGCAGGTGTGTGAGCAGTGGAGAGGTCAGAGGTGGATGGACGGGTGGGGGTCACCTCTGTTTAGCGGGGTGACAGCTGATTGGACGAAGCTGTTCCTGAGCCCGATGGTTCTGGAGAGACCTGTAGCGCCTCCCAGAGGAGAGGAGGGTGAACAGACTGTGACTGCTCTGGACGGCCTCCATGAGGGGAGGGGGGAGTTTACGGTGCAGAAGAAGGAAGAGTCCAAGAAATGTCTCCAAAGAGACGTGCACAGACAGAAACTTAAAGTTAAAGTTAGAGTCGAACTGGACCCATGTACAGGAGAAGACTACGCACACAGCCCAGAGGTGGAGATCTGCCGTCCAATCAGAGGCTTTGTTTGGATGATGACCTGATTGGCTGAGTGTCAGCTTGTGGATGAACCCGGTCCAAGACTTATTTTGTTGACCCACAACATGCTGAACTCTGCAGTCTGGAAAGTTTAACCCACGACCAGCCAGCAGAGGGAGTCACAGAGACTACGTCCAGGTTTTAGACAGTCTGTGGGGACGTCACGGAGACTACGTCCAGGTTTTAGACAGTCTGTGGGGACGTCACGGAGACTACGTCCAGGTTTTAGACAGTCTGCGGGGACGTCACGGAGACTACGTCCAGGTTTTAGACAGTCTGCGGGGACGTCACGGAGACTACGTCCAGGTTTTAGACAGTCTGCGGGGACGTCACGGAGACTACGTCCAGGTTTTAGACAGTCTGCGGGGACGTCACAGAGACTACGTCCAGGTTTTAGACAGTCTGCAGGGACGTCACAGAGACTACGTCCAGGTTTTAGACAGTCTGCGGGGACGTCACGGAGACTACGTCCAGGTTTTAGACAGTCTGCGAGGACGTCACAGAGACTACGTCCAGGTTTTAGACAGTCTGCGGGGACGTCACGGAGACTACGTCCAGGTTTTAGACAGTCTGTGGGGACGTCACAGAGACTACGTCCAGGTTTTAGACAGTCTGCGGGGACGTCACGGAGACTACGTCCAGTTTTAGACAGTCTGCGGGGACTGATGAAGGTTTTGACTTGTCCTTGCAGGTTTTTCAGACGTCTTCATGGACGTTCTGTTTTTCAGTAGCAGCTTGTTGCAGTGTGCCGCTCCACCCGTCCACCATCTGTCAGCCTTCATGTCTGATGACTCACACACACATGCAGATTATGGAAACACAGGCTAATATTAGATTTGCATACGAGCGTCCACGAGTGAGGACACAATGTGAAGCAGCTTAACGTCTCCGCGCTCTCTGAAGTTTGGAGCTGTCGACACTCTGAGTTCATCTCAGCAAACACCAGATGAAACTTTCCTGCATTTAACGTCTGACGTCGCCGTAACAGTCAGTCCACACACACACACACACACACACACACACACACACACACATGAAACATCTGTGAACGTGTGTGCAGGTGTGTGCAGGTGTGTGTGTGTGATATACCTGACTGCAGTCAAGCAGAATCAAAACAGGCGGGAAAAACTCAATGAAGGCAGGAAGTAGAGATACACAAGACACAGAAAGGAGAACTACAAAATAAAACAGGAACCACAAAAACAATTATTTTGAAAGGTGTTTCTAATATGTCTATTGAGAAAATCAGTTTATCAGTGATTATTACTGATCAAATCAATAAAATAAAATTCATACACTGTAAAAAATAGACAGAGGAAATCCGGTTTGGTCCAGTTTGGTTTTATTTGTTTACAAAATAAGAGCGCGTACTCATAAAAGAGCTCAGACGGGAGGCAGGAAGAGAAATGTACACTTCAGTTTGGACACGACAACTTTCAACCACTATAAAATATAGAGGAGCTCTGTTCACACACGATACACATCTACACTGTAAAAAAGAAAACAACAACAACAGGAAGTCTGCACGTCATCTACACTGTAAAAAAAGTAGAGAAACAGCTGGTTGTGACCAAAATAATAATTATTAATCAATTATCAGTTCTTCATAATTAATAATGTTTTCTCAAGTTAACCTCGGCAGAGCGACCGTCATGTTAAATAAAGTTAAAAACCTGAAATATACATCATTACGATGATATCTATGCTTTTATTTTGACGGGTTTCCAATCTCCTGTCAGGTTGTGTTGTGATGGAGATGCTGTTCATCAGTGAACAGGCACTGACCCGGCTCGCTCTGTTTTCTGGGGGACAGCTGATGAAGAGTCAGCATGGAGGACTGAAAATCTAAATGTGTTGTTTCGTGTTCGTATTAAAGGTTTTGGATGTTTTCAAACACTTTAAAATCATTTCGCTGAAGATACTGTGATTATGAAATGTGTCGAGGAATTTCAAAGTAAAAGATTGTTTATGATAAATTTGACTTTTACTGTGCGTGCACATTTATTTGCTTCCTCGTACGACTATAGAATAATGACAAAGGTTCACGTGTCCGTAAAGCACCTACTTGAATTCTTCATCAAAACTAAAAGCTTTGAATAAATCAAACACCACATGAAGTCAGACACAGTGTGAAGAAGCTGCAGAGACGGACACGTGACGGAAAAACGTCGAGATTTAAATTCAGGGTTTGTTTGTTCCTGTGACACTTTTCAAAGCCACGACACACAGAAGACGAAGATAGAAGAAGATAGAAGAAGATAGAAGAAGATAGAAAACAGTTCAGGGTAAAAAATGTTTCAAACAGACTTCACAGTTTCAGGGCGACACGGATTCAACAGGAAGTACTTGAAGGAAAAATCCACCTTTAAAACATCATGTGTCTCAGTCAGAGCCAAACATTTAAACACACTCATTTACTGCTGTTAGCTGCTGTTAGCTCAGTCTGTTAGCTGCTGTCAGCTCAGTCTGTTAGCTGTACCACAGGCGTTTGGGACCAGCAGGAAGAAGAAGAAGAAGAAGGATACCACAGAAGGATTACACTGTTGTGTCTCTTTATTGGCAGTTTTTACGTCTGATCGTCTTCCAAGCTAAAACTTTAACACTCAGTTGAAAATGAAGCTCCGCAGCCCTTTAACCCCTCGAGCTCCTGACCCTGCACCTGTACAGGTAAGCAGTAATCAGTCCATGGCTGCAGGTGGATTCTTCCTTCAAGTACAGCGTGAAGAAAAAACTAAGTGTTTGTGTAAACCAGCAGCTCGAAGGCAAAGTTCAGCTGAGAAGCAGCGACGAGTCCAGAAATATAACTCAACACACAGAAAGCCAGTCCACACTCCATTAAAGGGTAAAAAACAGCAGAGACACAGCTGCTGCATCTAATCCTATGTAAACAGGCTTAGTAAGGCAAGGAGGAGGAGGAGGAGGAGCAGGAGGAGAGAGGAGGAGGAGAGAGGAGGAGGAGCAGGAGGAGGAGGAGGGGGCTGAAGTGAACTTAAAGATGAGACAGAGGACGAGGGATGAAGGTGTGGGAGGAAGACAGAACGATGAAGAGGAGGAGGAAAGCGATCAAAAGGATGAGTAAGCAGGAGGAGGCGGACAGGCGAGTGGGAGGAGGAGGAGGAGCAGCAGGAGGAGGAGAGGATGCAGATGGTTGGATGCAGACAGTATTAAAGGGATCAGATGAGGCTGTCCTGAAACATTTCATCAGTCTGTCACGTTCCATTCATTCATTGATCTGACGTATCTGAGAATGATTTCATGTTCATCGTTTTATTCTTCAAACTGAACTGCTGAAACATTTTGAACAAAAAAACCCAACTAATTTTAGGATCCATAAGTAAAAAATAATGTTCATGAGAAACGTTTGTTTGGATATTAAAATAGATTTGATTTGAGTCGTAAGTTGTTTTAAAGTATTCCTAAAATCAATTAAATCTGATTTCATAATTGAAGGAAATCTAAATTAAAATTGATGCTCTGATTACATTATTAACTGTAAACAGTGTAAATAAATGTAGAGTGTGTCTGACAGACATGATTACTATTACATAGCATATTACTATAACAAAGTCAGTCAAAGGCAGCTTGAGGTTGCCGAGCAACCAGGGTCAGCTGCAGGTCAGAGCATTAACTGCAGCTGTGCTCTGTCTGTGTGTGAGTGACTGCTGAGAGACACAGAAAATCTCTAAATGAAGCCCCTCCAACTAGTGGACACTAATGCCAAACGGTAGGTGGTATCAAAAAGCCCAAATGACCGTGAGCATCCTCATCTTGTCGACCATGTGAATGCTGAATTTCAGTGTGTGAAGTTAAAAAATGTGACCTGGGGAGAGAGAGAAAGAACAGGTGCCCCGTGCTCCTTTGGGACATTTCTCCTCTCCAGTTAACATGGGAGTAGATGGGGCTGTCGGTGGGTGATCCTGGCGCATCAGTGCGTCTCCCTCCAAAACTATAAGTCTGACAGCTTCAGCAGTGATATCGCTGCGTAGCCCACGAATTTTCCTACGTTTCTATGTAGAAATTATTTCTGTAGAGTGACATTTGTGGCCACGAGAGCCGTTTGCAAATGTATTTTCTGACAAATGTTTCTCTCCTTCTCCACTCTAGCTCTGGAACATTCTACCAATACACACCCATTGTAAACGCAGCAGAGCCATTGCAGCTCAGGTAAACTGTTCACCTGCTGATGACTGTGACATCACATTTAGCCCTGAAGCTTCAGGTGAGTCTCCACCATGTGATGCACAAACAGGTGTGTGTGTGTCCACAGTGTGACCCACAGGTACACGCACTAAACTGAACGTCACCTGATAGACTGATGATGTTCACGTGCTTCATGTTTCACCTGTCGAATGACGTGAGGATACAGGTGTGTGAGGATACAGGTGTGTGAGGATACAGGTGTGTGAGGATACAGGTGTGTGAGGATACAGGTGTGTGAGAATACAGGTGTGTGAGGATACAGGTGTGTGAGGATACAGGTGTGTGAGGATACAGGTGAAGACAGGGGAGGAAGAGAGGAAGGACAGAAAGTGACGTCTGTCGGGGGTTTTGATTCGGCAGTGAGCTGCTGGGAGTGTTTGATAGCCGCTGTTAGCTGTGTGTGTGTGTGTGTGTGTGTGTGTGTGTGTGTGTGTGCGTGTGTGTGTTCACCTCAACACACTGAGAGTGAGGACAACTGAAGAGCTGTTCAGTGAGGAGGTCGACGTCTGTCATCATCGATTTAAATTTGAACATTAATCATTTTTGTATGTACACGTGATAAAGGTAAATCTGTGTTTTCTGGATTGTAAAGTTTGAATATCAGAAAAACAAATCAGCAAATTTATATTTTACTTGAATTTTTATGGTTTCTGTTTGTTGATCATTTGAACGTTGTATTTATTTATTTTATTTTTTTACAACGTATATGAAATTGATTGAATGGAAATGAAAGAGATGGAGTCTCTGCTGAACTGTTGTGTAAACGTAAAATTTGATCTATTGAGCAACATGAAACTTTTTGGGAGAATTTTTGATTTGTTCAATGTTTTTGGATGTTATCACATGTGTAGACAGGAGCCGACAGACTGCGACTCCATGCAGATCTTGAGTTCAGAAACTGGGCGGCAGTGTTATCATCATCGTTCAGAGATGATAACACAGCGTGAAAATAAAAGTGAGCTGCTGTAATTAGACAAACTGAACTGAACGAGCTCATTGTGTTCCCAAATGATCTGCATCAAACTCTTCAGTGATCCTCACTCCAGAAAAACCCAAACTACCTTTTTAATACTGCACATGTGATTTTAGCGAAGGCCCCATGAGATCCAAGAGGCCCCCAAACCTTCAGAAGACAGAAACAAATCCATCCATTGCAGTCGATGAGATTTCAGATCCTCCTTTTCATCGGATCCCTCTGCGTTCAATCAGCAGAGGCTTCAACAACAGTCAGCAAGAGACACAAGAAAAGAAAAAGAAATCATCTTTTTCCTGCAGGCGCAGGTTTGGTCACCTCCTGCAGAGAGGACCTCGTCCTCCTGACAGTCAGATCCAGAAAACAAACCATCAGTGGATCAGTGTTCGCCATCATTCTCACAGGAAGTGACCCGTGCTGTGTGACAGCGTTCCAACCCCTGCAGGGAAACTCCAGATGGAGGCGACCTCACATTTCATCCTGTTTCCTCGCACAGACTTCAAACTGTTTCTCTGCTCGGGGGGATTTCCAGAAGCTTCAGGCTCCCTGTGAAGAGGTTTGACAGCAGACCTCCGACCACGAGGAACACCATCACAGAAGGTTTCTGCAGATCAAACAAGGAACATCAGTTCAGGATTATTCACATGTGTCGATTACATGAAACTACTGAGCAGCCAGTAGTGAGTGTGTGTTACACCCACTGCTATGCATTGCAGCTAGCACTATGAGCCAGAGTTTACCTTCCAGTGAACATGGCCAGACCAAACAGAACCTCTGAACCGGCAGTGTCCAGTCTAACAGTGAACACAGAGACAGAACCTCTGAACCAGCAGTGTCCAGTCTAACAGTGAACACAGAGACAGAACCTCTGAACCAGCAGTGTCCAGTCTAACAGTGAACACAGCAACAGAACCTCTGAACCGGCAGTGTCCAGTCTAACAGTGAACACAGAGACAGAACCTCTGAACCAGCAGTGTCCAGTCTAACAGTGAACACAGCAACAGAACCTCTGAACCGGCAGTGTCCAGTCTAACAGTGAACACAGAGACAGAACCTCTGAACCAGCAGTGTCCAGTCTAACAGTGAACACAGCAACAGAACCTCTGAACCAGCAGTGTCCAGTCTAACAGTGAACACAGCAACAGAACCTCTGAACCAGCAGCGTCCAGTCTAACAGTGAACACAGCGACAGAACCTCTGAACCAGCAGTGTCCAGTCTAACAGTGAACACAGTAACAGAACCTCTGAACCGGCAGTGTCCAGTCTAACAGTGAACACAGCAGCAGAACCTCTGAACCAGCAGTGTCCAGTCTAACAGTGAACACAGCAACAGAACCTCTGAACCAGCAGTGTCCAGTCTAACAGTGAACACAGCAGCAGAACCTCTGAACCAGCAGTGTAGTAGTGTACTGTAACGTTATTCCCTGTTGGTCTCAGAGGCTGTGCTCCAACCCGGTCCGGTCCGGCTGCTGAACCCGGTTCTGTTGCCTGCTAAAGGCAGATTCAGTGAGGCCTGGACATAGATGACTGTAGCAGCCCTCAGAATCACTCATAGTCTGGATCAAACAGGAGTCTTTACAGTCTTTACAGTCTTTACAGTCTTCACTGTGTCGACTGGTTTAATTGGTCAGGTTGGTCGTGTGGACCTGTG